>JAFLJL010018963.1:0-7500 GCA_018398815.1 Conus ventricosus | reverse complement strand
CACACACACAACACACCACAACACATTTAAAAAAAATATATTATCATCAATCAGTCACTGATAGGTGATGATATATTTAGATCAACGGTAGTGTTGGAAGAGATTCTTCTCCGTTCCCTTAGGCAGGAATGGTGGAGGGGACTGGCAAGGGCTTCTGTATGGTGAAGGCTCTCCGTGGTCAATAAAGTTTTGCACTCATCGGTATGTTGGCAGGCCAGGATTGTTTTTTTGGTGTTGTTGGGCTGTTCCCCCGTCATTGGGGGTGCATGGATAAATTAAAGACCCACCAGGGTGGAGTATTTCAGAGATGTGATGTCACAGTCTGGGGTGCCCAGTTCTCAGTATACAATGGTGGTCTTCTTCTTCGTTTACTTCGGTAGGAAACCTGGAGGTACTGACAGAGGTTGCTGTATAGTGAAGACCCCCCAGTGGTCAGTAGGGTTTTGCACTCATTGGTGAGTTGGCAGGCCAGGGGTTTTCCCCTTTGGGCCCCGCTGGGAATGCTCCGCTGCCTCTTAGGCTGCACTGCATTGATAATTTTAAAGACGCACAGGTGTGGAGTATAGTGGACCCGTGATGTTGAGGTAGGGGAGCTTATCTTCAATCCAACAATGTTCACTTGGTCTGATCGGGGCAAACCGGTAGTTGCAACCTCTTGTTGAAGTCTGGGTGCTGCTCAAGTTCTTCCTATTTGTTTTCCTGCACTATATGGAAATGAAGAAGCCAACTAACTGACAAAGGAAGGAGGACAGCAGCCCAACTGTAAAAGGTAGTCTCCTTGGAATAAATCTAAAATATTTCCAAGGAGACAAATAGGTTTCAAAATGTTTGAAAAATAGACTTCTATCCATTGTTCCCAAACTCCACATTGTTTTCACAATTCCTACAATGTTGGCTTTAGCCCTGCCTGCATATTCTTCGAGTGCAATGCCTATGATAGCTTTGTAGTTAAAGTAAACCCCAAATACTTATAACTGTTAACAACTTCAATGTCTTTTTCCAGATAGAACCTTTTTTCTGCTTTTGATAAATGTCCCCTTTTCTAAAAACCGTAACTTTTGTTTTAAGTTCACTTTAAGTCCTCGAGAAGTTGTGGTTTATCAAGATTGTTTAATTGATTTTGTAGCCCTGAAAGAGTTGTCGATATCAAACATATATCATCAGCAATAAAAATAAAAAGATTTCATGTAAGCCTGGCAAAAACTGGTATCCGTCTTGATGTGTACCATGGTCAGAAAGAAAATAGGGAGATAAGACATCCCTGCACGCCGGTGGACAGTCAAATGAAGTCAGCACATATAATCCCAGGGACGAAAACGACGATGACTGTTTATTGCCGGAGGACATGCATGTAGTAGACATTTAGTAAAAGGAGAAGAGAGGAGGAGAGAGAGCGGAGAGATGAGGAGAGAGAGATGAAAGAGAGAGAGAGAGGAATGCGAATGCGCATGCAAATCTTTCTTCAGATTAGGACCACAGCTCCATACTGAAGGGGGCTTCATCAACGTAAGATATGTCATAAATGATACGTAATCTAAACGAAATGATGAAATAGTGTAAGCATATTACAAGGAAAAAAAAGCCTAAAGACATTACAGTCCCAAATACACAGCTAAATTCAAAAGTTGGAGAACGAATCAACTAACGAATTTTGTTTTAAGAGGATAATGGAATAAGCATAAATACTTTTTACATCCAGAGAGGAGAGAGAGAGAGAGAGAGGGGGGAGAGAGAGAGAGAGAGAGAGAGGAGGAGAGAGAGAGAGAGAGAGAGAGCATGTTTGAGTTAGATAGTCGATGCAGAACATGTTAGTGTTGATGGTGTGTGCTTTCTTTTATGGGATGGCACGTGTGCTTTGACCGACATGAAGAAGTGATCGGATTTTTCAGTTCACATGGTATGATTTTCATTTCCTATCATATGTTTTTCCCATCTATTGTCTCTGTCTTTGTCTTTGTGCTTCTCTCTCTCTCTCTCTATCTCTCTCTCTCTCTCTCTCTCTCTCTCTCTCTCTCTCTCTCTCTCTCTTCTCTTCTCTCTCTGTCTGCCTTCTTACCTATCTACCTATCTATCTACCTACATGCATACATATATACTTTCAAAAACCATACACCTAGCTATCCATCTACCTACTTACTTTTCGATGGTATCTCAAACAGTATGGTTTTATTCTTGTTCTGAAAACGCTTTCATGTCTTTGGTAATTGGCTTAGACTCGATAAAACTGATTTACGTTGCTTTTACTGCCGATGTGTCCGCAAGGTTTGAAACCAAACACAAAAAAGGCACAATTCGCTGATTCGACTCACGTGCGATGAAAGGTGTTAAGAAGGAAGGTACAGAGAAAGCAGAGAGGAGAGAGTAGGGTAGGGGTGTCTGTAGCTTACTTTCTCCTTCCTCCTGGTGGGAAAGGGGCACGAGTACTGTGACTTGTGATGACCCTGATTACATATAGAACAGAGGAAGCTGCCCTTTCCTCAACTGATCCAAGTGTGTACTGTTTGTTCACGTCGGAGCATGTATGTTTGGAATAAAAATATCCGAAATCAGCCTGCTGGGCAGATGGCATGACTTCAAACGTCTGTTATATGACAACACTTTTGTCACGCTTTTTTTTTTTTTTTTTTTTTCGTTCCCGTCATAAAGACAAATTCATGTTTTATCAATGTTACTTTCAAAGTGAGGTGGTTGGAGGGAAATTAAAATAAACTTAAAAAAGAAATTTACTGTACGCCGAACGGAAGATAGAAAAAATTACAAGAGAAAACACGATGCGTTTCGACCTCTTTGGTCTTCTTCAGGCAAGATACACAATATTCAAGACAACGAAAATGAAGAAAGAAAAAACAAATCACTTTACCTTCTCAAACTGGGCACAAACTTCATATGAAATGAACCACATCCATTTTTGGCCCAGTTTGAGGAGCTAAGCGACTGCTCGTTCTCCGTGTTCATTGTATTGCATGTTGTTGGTCCGGCCTGAAGAAGACCAAAGAGGTCGAAACGCGTCGTGTTTTACCTGGTGGTCTAGTTGTCCCTTTCTCCTTGCGGAACAGTGAAGTTTCTTTGAAGCTTTCATCATTATGTTGTCACTCTTGTTTTGGAAACACGTACAGCTTGTGACGTGTTTGTGCCTTAGTGAAGTAGCTAGTCGTGCAGGTGTTTTTCTTGTTTTCTTTTTCAACTTCCAAGGCACATCTGTGTATATTTTGTTGGTCTGTTTTGGCTCTATGCATCTCACCTGTGTTCCTTTTATTGCAAAGGCATCAGGGTTTGTTTTGTTCTTTTAGATCGGTTCAACTAAAACAAAATCACTGAACTTGATGGGTAGCACTCAGAAATAAAGCTACGGTACAAAAAAGAAATAATAATAATAATAAATAAATTCAATTTTTTTTAAAAATCACATTAATTTTTCTGATGTCTTTCTCTGAATATAGGCTTTTGATGAGTAGATCGATGTTCATTGTGATTTCAAAGCTGTTGTCTTTCTCTGAATATAGGCCATTCATGAACAGATCGATGTTGACTTGTGATTTCAAAGCTGTTGTCTTTCTCTGAATTATAGGCCATTCATGAACAGATCGATGTTGACTGTGATTTCAAAGCTGTTGTCTTCTCCAGGTGCACGTCCAGAGAAGCAGGGGCAGTTTGGTCACCATTCCTGCAGCCTTCATCTGTCTCTGTGTGTTGATTGCATGGTTTGTGTGATTGGTGTGGAGTGATGTTTGTTTGCCTCTTTGTTTGTCTGTCTTTTGCTTGCTTTGCTTTACACTTTGTGGTGCATTTTTTGACCTTGTGTTATTATTGTATACCTACACAAATGTTGTTGTATTGTATTGCTGAAAAAAGACCCACCAAACTGATATCCACTTATATTTACGCTCAGCGATAGATTGCTGAATTTTCCAAATACAATTACGCGAGGATTAACTTTTAAAATCCGAACTTTGGAATCCTCGAACGGTTACAGATTGTTTGTTTTGGAACTTTTTTTTTTGCCATGAATTCTGAAAATATACACTACATTTAAATGTAAGCAAAATTTGTTTCATTCTTTTTTTCTGACAGATATTGTTTTGTTCTACACGGATTTGTCTCTTTTCCGTGTTTTTTTTTTCTTTGCTGCGATTTTTTTTTTTTTTTTTTTTTTTTTTGGGGGGGGGGGTGTCCTTTTTTAATTGTAGGTGTATGACAAATATGGGTATACAGTTGTGTACATAGGTTACATTTATACAGAAATGCGTGTTGTTTGTCAACCATCATTTGTTTTTCTTTTGATGTGGTTTATTTGTTTCTTTAAAACGACCGTTGCTATTGTACCAAAGTCCCGTGTTTTCCTAAGGGAAAAATATTGTTCATCAAATTCGCAAACTTATTCTCTGTGTGTGTGTGTGTGTGTGTGTGTGTGTGTGTGTGTTTTGTGTGTGTGTGTGTGTTGTGGTGTGTGTTGCAAGCAAGCGTTTTGTGTGTGTGTGTGTGTGTGTGTGTGTGTATGTGTGTAAGAGAGAGAGAGAGAGAGAGAGAGAGAGAGAGGAGAAGAGAGAGTGAGAGAGAGAGAGAGAGAGAAATATATTGTGATTATCAGTCTCCAAGAGAAAACGAATGACAACAATGCTTTTTGCATCATTAAAAATGCTTGTCCACTCAAGCACCATGGTTTTGAACAAAAGTCTTGTGTGTCTTTGAAATGTCTGTCAGTATGAATGCCACATAGAGAACAGTTTGAATCACTCCGCCGGTGCAGGGCCTGTTTTCATACGTGTCGTTCGGAGGTATTTGTCTACAGACAAAATCATGCCAAAAAAAGTTCTGAACCGAATGTAGCACAAGAAATAGTCCAACGTTGGTGCAGAACCACAGCAAACGGTGGTCAGTTCGACAACATGTCATAAAATGTCCAGCATGCGTGGCCATTGCAAAATACCCACATGGGCATTGTAAACTCACCGTTAGAAGAGGTATCCGTCGATGATGTAGTATACTTTCGTAAAACGTTTAACATTTAGTGTTACGAATGTTTGTTTTTGGATTTCCACAACGTCTTTCAAATTTACACGGGAAATAACTCTCTCGGTCGTACTTACCATATTACTCCCCCCCTAAAAGTAAATGATATTACGCGTAACTCTCGAACTAACTCAATAGGAGATCAGGATTTCTTCGACCTCGGAAAGGTTAGTGTCTTCTCGACTATTCTTCCTGTCAAAAGTGTGATTGTTATCTCCGCTAATATCTTCTCTGTTGACTTGACTTTTTTCTTCTGTTTTCTTTTCTTTCTTCTTTTCCTTTTGCTTTTTGTTTGGTTTGTGTGTGTGTGTGTGTGGGGGGGGGGGGGGTTGTTTGTTTGTTGTGTTATCGTCGTGTATGTGTTTTTTTGTTTTGTTTGTTTTTTAAATTTTTATTTATTTTTTTTTTGTCTTTCAAATTACACAAAAACTGTCCATCCCTTTCACTGACATTAGATATCTCTGCAACGAATGAGAGAGAGAGAGAGAGAGAGAGAGAGATGAGAGAGAGAGAGAGAGAGAGAGAGAGAGTGAGAGAGAGAGAGAGAGAGAGCTCTTTCCCGCTCAAAAAAATGAAGGTGAACAGTTATCTATTTCAACTTATATATATGATATTTTGCACACATACACTTATAACGTGCTGTGTTAACTTGGAACATTAGTAAAAAAAAATAAATACAAAATTAGACAAAGAAGAAAACGCGTTTTGATATATCTTAACCAAATCATTCAAACTAGCTCCTTTACACAAGTAAAAAAAAATATGCGTTTTGATAATGAAAAAACAATAAGGAAAAAAAAAGAGTATTTCAGACTTTGTGCTAGCATTACGCAAACATTTAGCAAATTGTTTTTCTTTGTCTCGATCTGTAGAGAACTGACTTCTTTTCCACAGCTTTCCCATCTTGCTCACATTTGAACATTTCAGTCAGTTTTAAAAAAATGATCTTCCCAAAATCACACCAAAAGGGTCTGAAAAACTTTTCTCTCTCTCTCTCTCCCCTCTCTCTCTCTCTCATGTGTGTGTGAGTGTTTTGTGTGTGCGTGTGTGTGTGTGTGCGCGCGCGCGCGCAAACGTTGTGCATGACTGTGGGTTTGTTTTGTACGCAGGGTGTGTGTTCAAGTTTGTGTGCGTGCGAGTGTAGATTTAGCTGCTTGTGTGAGTGTATGTATGCATGCGCGCGCATGTGTGTGTGTGTGTGTATGCGAGTGTGCGCGCGTGCGCGCGCGCTGTGTGTGTGTGTGTGTGTGTGTGTGTGTGTGTGTGTGTGTGTGTGCGCTGCGCGCGCTCGCGCTCGCGCGTTTACACGTCTTTGGGGATGGACGTGCACGCATCTGTACCTTTACACATGTTAAAAGCAAACCATTTTATTTTCAATCAATAGATTAATCCAGTTGCAAACTTGTAATTCATGCCGACATAACTTCCCCATTTATTTGTGAGACGGTGCGTTTGGCTAGCTTTGTATTCCGGCGTATATATATGTGCTCGAACGCAAACCAGCAAGCGAGCAAGTAAATATGCAGTTTACTTTAAAAGATAAAAATATGAAAGGATCTTGTTACAAAAAAACCCTCACAGTTACCTCTTTACTCTCCTTCTCATTCACGTCCCCTCTCCATGAGTTATCTCCCCTATGTCTAACGTCGACTCGCTGCTCGGCCTGTACACGTGATTTCCGGGTCTGCGACGCAGGTGCGCTCTCTCACAGGCCGCCGTCTTCTCCTCGACTTCCGGTGTCGATCCACCGGAAGCGGAAGAGGTATCGACGTCGTAGCAGATGACGTAGAAGTTGGGATCGTGGGCGAGTCTGAAATGTCAATACTTGTTGGGCCCTCGCTTTCCTCTAAAGGCATGCGAGTTTGGACGTTAGGCGACGGGGTCATCTTCTCTGGCCTGTTGTTTTCTGTTTTGTTGTCGGCAGCTTGTTCTGTGTCCATCTTGCTTTCAGGAGCATTCTGACATTGAGTTTCTGAGGTACCTTCGCCCAGCTCCCCAACGAACACGCTCTTTGTTTTCGGACGTCATTGCTGGGATGAATTTTTTTGTTTTCGGACGTCATTGCTGTGATGATTTTTTTTGTTTTTGGACGTCATTGCTGTGATGAATTCTTCCACTTTTGTAGTGGCCGCCTCGGCAGTTCTTTGTGACGAGTCTTGGCATGTTTCCATGACTGAGCATTCTTCCATTCCTTTCGCTGCCTGCAGACTTGGTCCGGTGGCAGCTGCCCTTTGGCTGAGCGGTGCCCTGGTAGCATTTCAGTGGAATCTGTACTTCAGCCATGAACTTGTTCCCGCCATACATCCCATCGTGGTCCTGAACGCCTTCCACACGTTTGGAATCATCCGAAGAGTTTCCCAACACCTCCTGTTCTTTCTGGAGACGATCCACGCCTCCAGCATTGTCAGTGCCGAGCACCGCTTTCGCGTTTTCCACCGCCAGACTCCGGTCAAAGCTGACGTAGTCTTCGTACTTGACTCTAGCGTCCAC
>JAFLJL010018962.1:0-52005 GCA_018398815.1 Conus ventricosus | reverse complement strand
ATGCCACCAGTACCACCACACACATTGCAACCCCATGGTCCCCTCTAACATGCCACCATACCAACCACACACACTGCACCCCAAAGCCTCTTGACAGCCACCACACAACCCTACACCCCATGTCCCTCTACATTTCACCACACACACTGCCCCCCATGGTCCCTCTACATGCCACCAGTACTCCCCCACACACACTGCACCCTCATGTCCCTCTACATGCCACCAGTACCCACCAACACACTTCACCCCATGGTCCCTCTATCCATGCCCCATTACCACCAACAAACTGCAACCACATGGTCCCTCTACATGTCACCACACACCTGCCCCCCAAGGTCCACTCTACATGCCAACACACAACACACAACAGCACCCCATGTCCCCTATACATTCCACCACACACACCACTGCACCCCCATGTCCCTCTAAATGACACCAGCACCTCCACACACACTGCACCCATGGTCCCTCTACATGTCACCGTAACACCACACACACATGCACCCCAATTTCCCTCTACATGTCACCAGTCACCAGACACATTGCACCTCAATGGTCCGTCTACATGCCACCACACCACACTGCACACCATGGTCCCACTTACATCACCACACAACACTGCACCCATGGACCTTCTACCACAATGAATGACACAGTACCACCACACACACTGCACCCCATGGTCCCCTCTAACACAATGATGCAACCAGTACCACACCACACACACTGCACCCCATGGTCCCTACAGCACCAGAACCACCACAGACACTGCACCCCATGTCCCTCTAACATTCACCAGTACCACCACACACACTGTACCCTCATGGTCCCTCTACATATCACCAGTACCTCCACACACACACTGCACCCATGGACCTCTACATGCCACCATTACAACCACAGACACACTCCCCTGGTCCATCTACATGTCACCACACACACAGCACCCCATGGTTCCCACAATACATGTCCACCATACCACACACACACTGCACCCCCATGTCCTCTAACATGCCACCGCACCACCCACACACACAGCACTCCCATGGTCCACAACAGTCAACCAGGACCACCACACACATGCACCCCATGACACTCTACATGTCACCAGTACCCTCCACACACAACTGGCACCCCATGTCCCTCTACTGTACGACGAAGTACCAACCACACACACTGCAACCGCCATGACCCTCTACATGTCCAGTACCACCACACACACTGCACACCCCATGGTTACCTCTACAAGTCACCAGTACCACCACAACACACTGCACCCCATGACCCATCTACAATGACATCGAGTACCACCACAACACTGCACCCCATGGTCCCCTCTACATTCACGATACCACACACACACTGCACACCCATGGTCCCTCTACAGTGCCACCAATAACCACCACAGACACTGCACCCATGTCCCTCTACATGTCAATACCAGCCACACACACAAGCACCCCATGTCCATCTACATGTCAACCACACACACTGCAGCACCCCATGGTCCCCACTAACAATGCCACCAGTACCACCACACACACTGCACCCCATGGTCCATCTACATGTCACCAGAACAAACACACACTGCAACCCCATGTCTCTCAACATTCACCAGTACCACCACACACACAGTACCCCATGGTCCTACTACATATCACCAAAACCACCACACCACACACTGCACCCCATGGTCCCCTCTACATTCCATCCAGTAACTACCACAGACCCCGCACCCATGTTCCCCATCTACATTCACCACACACACTGCACCCCACTGCCCTCTACATTCCAACCAGTACCACCACACACACTTGCACCCCAAGGTCCATGCTACAGTCACCAGTACCACCACACTCACTGCACACCCAGGGTCCCTCTACATGTCACCAGTACCCCCACACACACGCACCCCATGGTCCCTTCTACATGTCACGAGTACCTACCACACACACTGCACCCCTTGGTCCCTCTACATGTCCAACGAGTACCACCACACACACTGCCCCCATGGGGTCCCTCTACCATGCCCACCAGTACAACCACAGACACTGCACCCCATGTCCTCAACATGTCACCACAAACACTGCTCCCCATGGTCCCTCTAACCACAATGATGACACCAGTACAAGACCACACACACTGCACCCCATGTCCTCTACATGCCACCAGTAACCACCACACCCACTGCACCCCATGGTTTTCTACATGTCAACCATTACCACCACACACACTGCACCCCATGGCCCTCCACATGCCACCAGTAGCCAACCACACACATGCACTCCCATGGTCCACTACATGTCACCGTACCACCACATCACACGCACCTCCATTGGTCAATCTACAGTGTCACCAGTACCACACCACACACACTGCACCCCATGTCACTCTACATGTCACAGACCACCACACACACTGCAACCGCCATGGTCCCTCTACATGCCACCATTACCAGAAGAACACACTGCACCCCATGGACCCTCTACATGCCACCAGTACCACCACACAACAACTGCACCCCACTGTCCCTCTACATCCACCACACACACACTGCACCCCCATGAGTCCCTCTACAATGCCACATACCTACCACACACACTGCACTGCACACACCATGGTCCCTCTACATGTCACCACACACACTGCACCCCATGGTCCCATCCTCCAAATGTCAACCACCATACCACCACACACACTGCAACACCCATGGTCCCTCTACACATCACCAGACCACCACACCACACTGCACCACAACTGTCCCCCTACATGCCAACATACCACCACACACCAGCAACCCCCATGGTCCTCAACAATGCACCAAGTACCACCACACACACTGAGCCCCATGGTCCCTCTACATGTCACCAGAACCACCACACACACTGCACCCTGGTCCCTCTACAAGTCACCACACACACTGCACCCCATGGTCCCTCTAAATTCACCAGTACCACCACACACAAGCACACTGCACCCCTGTTTCTCTACATTCACCAGTACCTCCACACACACTCACCTCAAGGGTCCCTCAACACTACATTCCAACAGTACACAACACACACTGCACCCCATGGTCCCCACTACAAGCACCAGTACCACCACACAACACTGTGGGGGGGCGACACCATGGTCCCTCTACATGCCACAGTACCACCACACTCCACTGCACCCCATGGTCCCGCTACATGACACCAGCACCACCACACACACTTCACCCCATGTCCCCTCTACATGGCCACCGAGTACCACCACACACACGCATCCATTGTCCCTCTACATGTCACTATAACCTAACCACACACAACTGTACCATGGTCCTTTCCCTCTAACATGTGCACCAGTACCACACACACACTGCACCCCATGGTCCCTCTACCACAATACGACACCATTACCTACCACAACACTGCACCTCATGTCCCTCTATCATGCCACCACACACACTGCACCCCATGTCCCCTCTACCACAATGAAAACACAGTACAAAACCACACACACTGCACCTCAGTCCCTCTACATGCCACCTGTGACCACAACACAACACAGCACCCTCATGGTCCCTCTAACAAACCCAGTACCACCACACAACACTGCACACCAAAGTCCCCTCACAAACACCCAGTACCACAACACACACTGCACCCCATGGTCCCTTTACATCACACACATACAGCAAAACCCCATGGACCCTCTACATTCCACCCAGTACCACACACACACTGCACCCCATGGTCCTACATGTCATCCATTACCACCATACACACTGCACCCCATGGTCCCCTCTAACATGCCACCAGTACCACCACACACACTGCAACCCCATTTCCCCTCTACATGCCAACCAGTACCACCACACACACTGCACCCATGATCCCCTCTACAAGTCACCAGTCCTACCAAACACACATGCACCCCAAGGACCCTCTACCACAAAGATACACCAGTTACCACACACACACTGCACCCCATGGTCCCTCTACATGCCACCAGTACCCACCCCACACACTACACCCATGGTCCCTCAACATTCACCACACAACACTGCAACCCCATGGTCCCTCTACATGTCACCAGTAACCAACCACACACACACTGCACCCCATGGTCCCTTATACATGCCTCTCCAAGCACCACATCACACCAGCACCCCATGGACCATCTACAACCACCATAACCATTACAGACACTGCACCCCATGTCCCTACTACATGTCACCAGTACCACCACACACACTGCACAACCAGGTCCCTCTACATGTCACCACACACACTGCAACCCGCTGCCCTCTACCAAAATGATGACAACCAGTACTAAACCACACAACACACTGCACCCCATGGTCCAACACAAGCCACCAGTACCCCACACAACACAGCACCCCCATGTCCCTCTACATGTCACCATCACAACTCCCACACAACTGCACCCCATGGTCCCTCTACATGCCACCAAGTACCACCACACACACAGCACCCCATGGGTCCCTCTACAAGTTCACAGTACCACCACACACACTGCACCCCATGGTCCCCCACATCGCAACCAGTATCCAACACACATACTTCACCTCATGGTTCCCTCTACAGCCACCACACACACTGCACCCCATGGTCCTCTTACAAGCCAACCAGACCACAACAGACAACAGCATCCCAATGTCCCTCTACATGTCACCAGTACCACCACTACACACTGCACCCCCATGGTGCGCTCAACATCCACCACACCACCACACACACTGCACCCCATGTCCCTCTACATGCCACACACACACACTGCACCCCAGGACCCTCCTACATGTCACTAGTACCACCACACACACAGGCACCCCTTTTCCCTCCTACATGCCACCAGTACCACCACACAACAGACACCCCAATGGTCCCCACAACAAGATCACCATACCACCACAGCACACTGCACCCCTTGGCCCTCTACCATGACACTAGTACCACCACCACACTGCACCCCATGGTCCCTCTACATTCACCAGTAACCACCACACACACTGCACCTAAAGGACCCTCTACATGTCCACAATACCACCACACACACTGCACATCAAGTCCCTCTACATGCACCACACCACCACACACACTTCCAACCCCATGGTTCCCTCTACATGCCACCAGTACACCACACACACTGCACCCCATGGTCCCTCTACTATGTCACCAGCACACACACAACACTTCAACCCCATGGTCCTCTACATTCCACATTACCACTACACACATTGCAACCCTCAAGGCCCTCTACATGCCACCAGTACCACCACAACACAGCACCCCATGTGCCTCTACATGTCACCCACACACACTGCACCCATGGTCACTCAACATGCCCCACACACACACTGCACAACTTGGTCCCTCTACATGCCACCACACAAACTGCAACCCCATGGTACCCTCTACAAGCCACCCACACACACTGCACCCCTGGTCCCTCTACATGCCATCACACCACACTGCACCCCATGGTCACCTCTACATTGCAACCAGTACCTTGACCACACACACAGCACCCCATAGTCCGTCTACATGCCACCAGTACCACCACGCACACAACATCCCATTGGTCCCTCTACATGTCCCCCTAGTACCACCACACACACTGCAGCCCCAAGGCCCTGTACATGCCACCATACCACCACAAACACTGCACCCCATGGTCCCGATACAGAACACCAGTACCACACAGACACTGAACCCATTGTCCCTCAACATCCCACCAGTACCACCACAACACTGCACACCATTTGTCCCGCTCTACATGCCACCATTGCCACCACAGACACAGCACCATCCCAATGTTCCCTCTACATGTCACCACACCACACTGCACTCCCATGGTCCCTCTACATGGAACCACACACCTTCACCCCATGTCCCTCTAACATACCACCATACCACCATCACACACTGCACCCCATGTCCCTCTACATGACACCATACCACCACACACAGCTGCACCCCATGGTCCCTCTACATCCACTATACCACGACAGACACTTCCCCCATGTCCCACTACATGACACCAGTACAACCACAACACACTGACGCCCCCATGGTCCCTCTACATGACACCAGTATCCCACAGACACTGCAACCCCATGGTCCCTCCACATGCCACCAGTACCACCATCACACAACTGCACCCCATTGTCCCTCTAGCATGCCACCATACCCACCACAGACTCTGCACCCCATGGTCACTCTACAGTGCCCACCAGTACCACATTCCACACACTGCACCCCATTGTACCCCTCTACATTGCCACCATAACCACCACAGACACTGCACCCCATGGTCCCCTCACATGTCACACACACACTGCACCCCATTCCCCTCTCCATGCCACACACACACAGCCACCCATGGTCTCTCTACATTCCACCAGTACCACCACACAAATTGCACACCACGTCCCTCTACATGACACCAGTACCACCAAACCCACTGCACCCCATGGTCCCTTCTACATGCCACCATTACCACCACACACACGGCCACCCATGGTCCCACTACAAGACACCTTACCACCACAAACACTGCACCCAATGGTTCCTCTAACATGTCACCACACACACTGCACCCATGTCAATCTAACATGAAATCCACACCCACCACTGCACCGCAAGGTCCATCTACATGCCACTACACACAACTGGCACCCCATGGTCCCTCACATGCCACCACAATCACACTGCAGCCCCATGTCCCTCTACAGCATCACCCGCACTGCACCCCATGGTCCCACTACATGCCACCAGTACCACCACACACACTGCACCCCATAGTCCCGTCCCACATCCACCAGTACCACCACCACGACTGCACCCCATGGTCCCTCACAGTCGCCATACCACCACACACACTGCACCCCCATGGACCCCTCTCTCTACATGCCACCCGTACCACCAACACACTATGCGGTCCCCCATGGTCCCCTACATGACACCATTACCAACCACAGACAACTGCACTTCATGGTCTCTCTCTACATGACACCAGAACCACCACACACACTGCACCCCATGGTCCCTCTACATGTCACCATTACCACCACAGACACTGCACCCATGGTGCCCTCTACATGTCACCACACACACGGCTAAACCCATGGTCCCTCTACATGCCACCACACACACGCTACCCCATGTCCCTCACATGCCACCACACAAACTGCATAACCCATGTCCCCCTACATGCCACCAACACACTGGCAGCCCCATGTCCTCACCATGCCATCACACAACACTTCACCCCATGGTCCCTCTACAGCCACCATACCACCAGAAAACACTTTCACCCCATATCCCCGTCTACATGCCACCCCAGACCACCACACACACTGCACCCCATGGTCCCTCAACATGTCACCAGTAACCACCACACAACTCACCCAAGGCCCCTCTACATACCACCAGTAAACCACACACACTGCCCCCATGGTCCCTCTACATGACACATCAGTACCCACCCACAGACACTGCACTCCCAATCACCCCTCTACATGCCACCAGTACCACCACAGACACCTGCACCCCATGTCCCTCTACATGTCAACCACACACACTGCAACCTATGGTCCCTCTACATTCCACCACACACAGCACGCCTTGTCGTCCTCTACATGCCACATACCACCACACAACACTGCACCCCATTGACCCTCTACATGTCACCAGTACCACCACACACACTGCACCCCAATGGTGCCCTCTACATTCCACCAAGTACCACCACAGACACCGCACCCATGTCCCACTACTTTCCACCAAGTACCACCACACACACTGCACCCAGTTCCCTCTACATGCCACCAGTACCCACCACACACACTGCACCCAATGGTCCCTCTACATGTCACCATACCACCACACACGACTGCACCCCATTGTCCCTCTGCAATGCCACCATAACACCACAGACACTGCACCCCCATGGCCCTCTACATGCCACCAAATACCACCACACACACTGCACCCCAGGGTCCCTCTACATGTCCACCATACCACCCACACACTGCACCGCCATTGTCCCTCATGCCACAAGTACCACACCAGACCACACTGCACCCCATGGTCCCTCTACATGCCACCAATACCACCACACACACTGCAACCCCATGTCCCTCTACAAGACACCAGTACCACCACACGACACTGCACCCGCGGTCCCTCTCATGCCAACCAATACCACCACACACACTGCACCCCATTGTCCCTCTACATCCACCAGTAACCACCAACCACAGACACTGCATAACCCCATAACCTCTACATGTCACCACCCACACTGCACCCCATGGTCCCTCTACATTCCACACACACACTGCACCCCAGGGTCCTCTACAGCCACCTAGTACCACCACACCACACTGCAACCCATGGTCCATCTACATGACACCAGTACCACCACACACACAGAGCACCCCCATGGTCCCTCTAATGCCACCAGACCACCACACACCACTGCACCCTATGGTCCCTCCTACATACCACCAGTACCACCACACACACTGCACCCCATGGTCCCTCTACATGTCCCCACACAATACTCACCACACACACTGCACCCCATGGCCCCTCACAGACACCAGTACCACCAACAGACACGCACCCAAAGGTCCCCTCTACATGCCACCATAACACACACTGCAACCCACATGGTCCCTCAAACATGTCACCAGTACAGACACCCACTGCAACCCATGGTCCCCCTACATGTCACCAGTACCACCACCCACACTGCACCTCTGGTCCCTCGCCACAATGATGCCATCCAGTACCACCACACCAGACTGCACCCTTGGTCGCCTCTACATGTCCCCAGTACCACCTACACACACTGCACCCATGGTCCCTCTACATGTCCACCATACACCACTAACACACTGCCACCCCCATGGTCCCTCTACATGCCACCACACCACTGCACCCATGTCCTCTCAACAGGTCACCAGTACCACCACCCACACACTGCACCCCATATCCCCTCTTACATGTTCCCAGTTTCCACCACACATACTGCACCCCATGGTCCCTCTACATGACACCACACCAACTTGCACCCCCATGGCCCCTCATGTCACCAGTAACCACCACACACACTGGACCGCCCATGGTCCCTCTCATGCCACCAGTACCACCACACACACTGCACCCCATGGTCCCCACTACATCACCATATCCATCATACACACTCACCCCATGGTCCACTCTATCACGACACATTACCACCCACACATCACTGCACCACCAATGTCCCCTACTACATTCCCCATACCACCACACACACTGCACCCTATGGTCCCTTCTACAAGCCTACATTACCTACCACACACACTGCACCCCATGTTCCATCTACCATGTCACCAGTACCACCACACACACTGGGCCCCATAAAAAAAAAAAACCCCCTCAAGGTGCCTCTACAAGCCACCATACCACCACACACCCCTGGCACCCCATGGTCCCTCTACATATCACCATGCCACCACACACACTGCACCCCCATGGCCCTCTACATGCCACCACACACACTGCACACCCATTGACCCTCTACCACAATGATGACACAGTACACCACACACACAGCACCTCATTGTCCCACTACATGCAACCAGTACCAACCACACACACTGCACCACATGGTCCCTCTACTGTCAACCAGTACCACCACACACACTGCACCCCATGTCCCTCTACATATCACTCAGTATCCACCACACCACACCGTGCACCCATTGTCCCTCTACATGCCACCCACACTCTGCACCAAGGTCCCTCTACATGTCACCAGTACCACCAAACACACGCACCCTCATGGTCCCTCTACCACAATGATGCCACAGTACCACCACACACACTGTCAACCCCATGGTCCCTCTACATGTCACCATAACCACCACACACACGCACCCCATGTTCCCTCAACATTGCCACACACCACTGCACCCCATGGTCCCCTCAACAATGTCACCCCAGTACCACCACCAACACTGCAACCCAAAGTCCCCACTACATCCCACCCAGTACACAACTCACACAGCACCCCATAATCCCTCTAACATTCACCAGTACCACCACATACACTGCACCCCAGGTCCCTCTATATTCACCATACCACCACACACACTGCAACCCCTGGTCCCTCTACATGCCACCAGTAATACCACAACACCCTGCACCCCATGTCCCTCTACATGTCACCCACACACACTGCACCCCCATGGGTCCCTCACATACCACCACACACTGCAACGCCTTGCTCCCCTCTACATGCCACCAGTACCACCCACACACTGCAACCCATGGTCCCTCTAAACCATGTCACCATAACACCACACAACCCTGCACCCCCCATGGTCCCTCAACCTGCCACAGTACCACCACAACACTGCACCCCATGGACCCCTCTACATGCCAACCATACCACCACACACACTGCACCCATGTTCCCCCTCAACATGCCACCAGTACCACCACACACACGCACCCAATGTCCCTCAACAAGTACACCAGTACCAACCACACACACTGGCAACCCCATTGTCCCTCTGCATGCCACCATACCAAACCAAACACTGCACCCCATGCCCACCACATGCCACCAATACAACCACACACACTGCACACCCATTGTCCCTCTTACATGCCACCAGTACCACCACAGACAACTGCACCCGCATATTCCCTCTACATTCACCACACACACTGCACCCCATTGTCCCTCTACATGCCACCACACACACTGCACCCCATGGTCCCCTCTACATTCCACCAGTACCACCACACACACTGCATCCCATGGGTCCCAACCCACCCCCCTTCTACATGACACCCAGTACACCACACACACTGGCACCCCATGAGGTCCTCTAACATGCCACCATTACCACCACACACACTGCACCCCATGGTCCCTCTACAAGACACAGTACCACCACACACACTGCACCCCATGGTCCCTCTACATGTACACCAGTACCACCAAAACACTGCACACCATGGTCCTCAACATGTCACCAAATACCACCACACACACTGCTCCCCCAATGGTCCCTCCTACAAGACACCAGTACCACCACCAGACCATACTGCACCCCCCCCCCAATGGTCCTCAACATGCACCACACACACTGCACCCCATGGTCCCTCTACATGTCACCAGTAACCACCCAACACACAATACTGCACCCCAATGTTCCTCCCTCTACATGTCACCCATTAACCACCACACACTTGCAATCCTCATGGTCCCACTCCACATGATTGCCACCAGTAAACCACCACACATGACTGCACCATGGTCCCTCTACATGTCACCAGTACCAAACCACACCACACTGCAACCCCATGGACCCTCTACAATGTCACCAGTAACCACCACACAACACTGCCCCCCCATGGTCCCTCTACATTGCACTCACACACACTGCACCCCATGGTCCCCTCTACAGGTCACACAGTACCACCACACACACTGTACCCCATAGTCCCCACAAACATGTCACCAGTTCCAACCCACACACACTGCATCCCCATGGTCCCTCAACATTACACCACACACACTGGCAACCCGCCATGGACCCTCTACATGTCCACCATACCCACCACACACACTGCCCCCAGGGTCCCCACTACATGCCACCAGTACCACCACACACACGCACCCCATGGTCCCTCTACATGCCACCATTTTTCATCATACACACTGCACCACAATGGCCCCTCTACAGACACCAGTACCGCCACACACACTGCACCCCCATGGTCCCTCTACATTGTCCACCATTACCACCACACACACTGCACCCTATGGTCCCTCCTACATGCCACCATACCACCACACATCACTGCACCCCATGGTCCATCACATAACACCAGTAACCACCACACACACTGCACCCCAATGTGCCTCTACATTCCACCATTACCACCACAGCACACTGCACCCCATGGTCCCGTCTACATATCACCATGCCACCCACTAAACACTGCACCCCATGGTCCCTCTACATGCCACCACACACACTGCACCCCATGACCCTCTACCAGCAATGGATGACACTAGTACCACCACACACACTGCACCTCATTGTCCCTCTACATGCCACCAGTACACCACACACACTGCACCCCATGGTCCCCTCTACATTGCACCATACCACCACACACACGCAACCCCATGGTCCCTCTACAAGCCTCCCCTAGTCACCACCCACACACACTTGCATCCCCATTGTCCCTCTTCATGCCACCAGTACCACCACAGACACTGCCCCAATGGTCTCTCTACATCCACCATTACCACCACAACACACTGCAAACCCCATTGTCTCCCTCTACATTCCACCATACCACCAACAGACACTGCACCCCATGTTCACCTCTACATGTCACCACACACACAGCACCCCAGTGGTCCCTCCTAAACATGCCAACCACACACCTGCACCCCATGGTCTCTCTACATGCCACCAGAACCACCACACAAAAAGCACACCGACGGATCCCTCTACAATGACACCAGTACCACCTACACACTGCACCCCATGGTCCCTCACATGCACCATACAACCACACACACTGCACCCCATGGTCCCTCTACATACAACCCATTACTCACCACAAACACTGCAACCCCATGGTTTTCCTCTACATTCACCACACACACTGCACCCATGTCAATCTACATGAAACCACACACACTGCTCCCCATTTCAATCAACCATGCCACTACACACACTGCCCCCATTCCCTCTACATGCCACCACACACACCTGCACCCCAATGGTCCCTCTACACGCCAACACACGCACTACACCCCATGGTCCTCATCTACATGCCACCATTACCACCACACACACTGCACCCACATAGTCCGTCACAATCCCACCAGTACCAACCAAAACGCACACAGCACCCCATGGTCCTCACATGTCCGCCAGTACCACCACACACACTGCACCCCATGGTCCCTCCTCTACATGCCACCCATATACCTATACCACACACAAACTGCACCCCATGGGTCCCTCTACATGACACCAACCACCACAGACACTGCACTTCAAGATCCACTACATGAAACCAAACCACCACCCACACTTCACCCATGGTCCCACAACACATGTCACCCATACCAACCACAGACACTGCACCCCATGGTCCTCTACCTTCACACAACACAACTCAAACCCATGGTCTCTTCTCTACTGCCAATCACACACACTGCACCCCATGGTCCCCCTACAAGCCACCGCCACCACACAAACTGCACCCCAAGGTCCCTCTACATGCCACCACACACACTGCACCCCATGTCCCTATACATGCCATCAACATCACACTTCACCCATGTGTCCCTCTACAAGCCACCAGTACCACCACACACTTTTGCACCCCATAGTCCGCTACATACAACCATGACCACCACACACACTGCACCCCATGGTCCCTCTAAATGTCACCAGAACCACCACACACACTGACCCTCATGGTCCCTCGTACAACACCAGTAATCCACAACACAACTGCACCCCATGTCCCTCTACATGACATCATATAACCTTACCACAGACACTGCAACCCCATTCTCCCTCTACAAGCCACCATACCACCACAACACTGCACCCCATGGTCCCCACATTTCACCACACACACTGCACCCTTTGTCCCTCTACATGCACCACACACTGCACGCCTTGGTCGGTCCTCTACATGCCACAGTAACCACCACACACACTGCCACCCCATGGTCCCTCTAACAAAGTCACCATACCACCACACAACAAACTGCACCCCATGGTCCCCCCTCTACATGCCACCAGTACCACCACAGACACTGCACCCCAAGTCCCTCAAACATCCACCAGTACCACCACACACACTGCACCCATGTTCCCTCATACATCCAACCAGTAACCACACAACACACGGCACCCAATGGTCCCTCTACATGACACCATACCAACCACACACACTGCACCCCATATGTCGCTCTGCATGCCACCCAGTACCACCACTAGACACTGCACCCCATGTCCCTCTACAAAGCCACCAATACCACCCACAAAACAGCACCCCATGGTCTCCTCTCCATGACACTCATTACCACCACACACCACTGGCAACCCCATTGTCCCTCTGCCATGCCACCATACCACCACAGAAACTGCACCCCATGGTCCCTCTACAAGCACCAATACCACCACACACACTGCACCCCAAGTCCCTCTACATGTCACCAGTACCACCACACACACTGCACCCCATGTCCCTCCAACATGCCACCCAATACCACCACCACACACGCACCCCATTGTCCCTCTACATCCACCAGTACCACCACAGACACTGCACCCCCATAGTCCCCTCTACATACACGCACACACCTGCACCCATGTCCCTCACATGCCACCACACACACAGCTCCCCCATGGTCCACCTCTACATGCCACCAGCACCACTACACACAACTGCAACCCCATGGTCCTTCTACATGACAACCGTACCAATCACTCACTACAGCAACCCCCAGGTCCCCTCTATATCCACATACACCACACCAACAACTGCACACCCATGGTCCCGTCTACAGCACCAGTACCACCACTCAACACTGCACCCCATGGTCCCTCTAACATGTCACCAATACCACCACACACAGCACCCCATGGTCCCTCACATGACACCAGTACCACCAAGACACTCACCCCATGTCCTCTACATGCACCACACACACTGCACCCCATAGGTCCCTCTACATGTCACCCAGTACAAAGACACAAAAAGCTGCACCCCATGTCCCTCTAACAGGTCACCAGTACCACCACACCACTACAGCACTCATGGTCCCTCTGCCACACTGGAAGCCACCATACCACACACAGACTGCACGGCCCATGGCCCTCTACATAGTCACCAGTAACCACAATACACAAGCTTCACCCCCATGGTCCCTCTACATGTCACCAGATACCACCACACACACTGCACCTCCATGTCCCCTCTACATGCCACACACACACTGCAACCCCCATGGTCCCCTACAGTCACCAGTACCACCACATACACACTGCACCCATAGTCCCCTCTACATGTCACCAGTTTCCACCACAATACTGCACTCCCATGGTCCCTCTACAAGACACCACACACAACAGCACCCATGTCCCCTCTACATGTCACAGTACCACCACAAACACTAGACCCCATGGTCCCTCTCCAAGCCGACCAGTACCACCACACACACTGCAACCCAGGGTCCCCTCTACATGCCACCCAGTTCCATCATACAACTGCACCCCAATGGTCCCTCTACAAAGACACCAGTAAAACCACCACACACACTGCACCCAATGGTCCCTCTACATGCACCAGTACCACCACACACACTGTCACCCTATGGTCCCACAACATGCCTAACCAGTAACCACCACACACGACGCACCCCATGGTCCATCTACATGACACCATACCACACACAACACTCTGCAACCCCATGGTGCCTCTACATGCCACCCAGTACCACACACACACTGCACCCCATGGTCCCTCTACATATCACCATGCCACCTCCCACACTGCACCCCATGGTCCCTCTACAGTACCACCACACACACAGCACCCCAATGTCCACTACCACAAGATGACACTAGACCACCAACACACACTGCACCTCATTGTCCCTCACTACATGCCACCAGTACCACCACACACAACTGCACCACATGGTCCCTCTACATGTCACCAGTACCACCACACTCACTGCAACCCCATGGTCCACTCTACATATCACCAGTACCTCCACACACACTGCACCCATTGTCCCTCTACTACATGCCACCACACACACTGCACCCCATGGTCCCCTACATTCACCATACAACAAACCCACCTGCACCTCATGGTCCCTCTACCCAATGATGCCACCAGTAATCCACCACACACACTGCACCCCATGTCCCTCTACATGTCACCAGTACCACCACACACACTGCACCCCATGGTCCCCTCATACATGCACCACACCCACTGCACCCCATGGTCACACTACATGACACCACAGTACCACCACACACACTGCACCACATAGTCGCCTCTACATCCACCATACACCACACACACTGCACCCCATAATCCTCTACATTCACCAGTACCACCACATACACTGCACCCCATGGTCCCCTCTATATTCACCTACCACCACACACACACTGGCACCCCATGGTCCCTCCTACAGCCACATACTACCACACACACACTGCACCCCATGGTCCCTCTACAATGCACCTACACACACTGCACCCCATGGTGCCCTTCTACATGCCACCACACACTGCACGCCTTGGTCTTGTACCCTCAACATGCACCATGACCACCAAACACACTGCACCCCATGGTCCCTCTACATGTCCACAAGTACCACCACACCACACTGCACCCCATGGACCCTCTCATGGCACCATACCACTCACAACACTGCAAACACCCCAAGGCCTCTACATTGCCACCAGTACCACTCACACACTGCACCCATGTCCCTCTACATGCCTCCTAGTACCACCACACACACTGCACCCAATGTTCCCTTCACCATGTCACCATACCACCACACCACACTTGCACTCCCATTGTCCCTCTGCATGCCACCATACCACCACCAACAGACCACTGCAACCCCAAGGTTCCCTCCACATGCCAACCCAAAACCACCACACACACTGCACCCCATTGTCCCTTCTACATGCCACCAAGTACCACCACAGACACTGCAACCCCCATAGACCCACTACATGTCACCACACACACACATGCAACCCCATGGTCCCTCTACAATCCACCACATCACACTGCCCCCCCCAATGTCCCTCTACAAGCCACATCAATACCACCACAACACAAGTGCACCCCATGGGTCCTTCTACAAGACACCAGTACCACATACACACACTGCACCCATGTGTCCCTCAACAGCCAACCAGAACCACCACACACACTGCACCCCATGGTCCTCCTCAACATGACACCAACCAACCACACACACGCACCCCATGGTCCCCCTACATGACACCAGTACCAACCAAAGACACTGCACCCCATGGTCCCTCTAACATGTCACCAATACCACCACAACACACTTGATGCACCCCAAGGGTCCCATCACAGACACCAGTACACCACAGACACTGCACCCCATGGTACCTCTACCATGCCACCACACACACGCACCCCATGGCCTCTCTACATGTCACCAGTACCACCAACACCTGCCCCCATGGTCCCTCTACATGTCACACGGAGCCATACCACCACACACACTGCACCTCATGGTCCCTCTGCCACAATTAAGCCACCATACCACCACACATACTGCACACCCATTGTCCTCTACATGACACCCATAACCACCTCACACACTGCAAGCCAACCCCATGGTCCCTCTACATGACACCAGTACCACCACAACACTGCCCCCATGGACCCTCTACATGCCCAACCACACATACCCAGCACCCCATTGGACCCTCTACCAGTCACCATACGCAGCCACCACACCACTGTACCACCATATCCCTCTACATGTCACCAGTTCCACCACACACACTGGCACCCCATGGTCCCACTCTACAAGACACCACACACACTGCGCCCCTGTCCCTCTACATGTCACCAGTACCACCACACACACTGACCCCATGGTCCACGACATGGCCACCATACCACCACACACACTGCACCCAATGTCCCTCTAACCTGCCACAGTTCATCATACACACTGCAACACCATGGTCCCTCTACATGACACCATACCACCACACACACTGCACCCACATGGTCCCATCTACTACATGTCACCATACCACCACACACACTGCACCCTATGTCCCTCTAACATGCCACCAGAACCACCACACAACTCAGCACCCCAAGGTCCATCTACATGTCACATATCCCCCACCACACACACCTGCACCCCATTGTTCCTCTACATGCCACATACCACTCACACACACTGCACCCATGGTCCCTCAACATAACACCCTTGCCACCACACACACTGCACATCTGCAATGGTCCCCACTACATGCCACCGACACACACTGCACCCCATGTCCCTCTACCACAATGATGACACGAGTACCACCACACACACTGCACTCAATGTCCCTCCTACATGCCCCCCAGTACCACCACACACACTGCCTCCCATGTTCCCCTGCTACATGTCACCAGTACCCACACCACACCACACTGCCCCGCATGTCCCTCTACATATCACCAGTCCACCACACACACTGCACCCCATGTCCCTCTACATGCCACCACAGAACACAGCCCCCAGTCCCTCAACAAGTCACCAGTACCACCAAACACACTGCACACTCATGGTCCCCTCTACCACAAATGATCTACCAGTACCACCACACACACGCACCCCAAGTCCACTACATGTCACCTATTACCACCACACACACAGCACCCCATGGTCCCTCAACAGCCACCACACACACTGCATACCCCATGGACCCCTACATGTCACCATACACCAACACACTGCACCATAGTCCCTCTACATGCCACTAGTACACCCACACACTACTGCACCCGCATAACCCTCTACATGTCACCATTGCCACCACATACAACTGCACCCCCATGGTCCCTCGATATGTCACATACCACCACACACACGGCACCCCATGTTCCCGTCTACATGCCCACCATACTACCACACACACTGCACCCCATGGTCCCTCTACAAGCCACCAGTACCACCACACCACTGCACCCCCCATAGTCCCTCTATATGTCACCAGTAACCACCAACACACAGCTACCCCTTGACCCTCAACAATGCCACATACCACCACACACCTGCACCCCATGGTCCCTCTACATGTCACCACACACACAGCACCCCAAGGTACCCTCTACATGCTCCTGACACCACACACACTGCACCCCATGTCCCTCTACCACACTGAATGACACCAGTACCACCACACACACACATGCACCCCATGGTCCCTTCTACCCACATAATGAGACAACCAGTACCACCACACACAACTGGCACCCCATGTCCCACTACATGTCACCATACCATCACACACACTGCACCCCATGGTCCCCCTACATGCACCAGTCCACCACACACACTGCACACTCAAGGTCCCTCTACTGTCCACCAGAACTTACCACCACACACACTGCACCCCATGGTCCCGCTACATGTTCACCAGGTCCCACCACACACACGCACCCCATAGACCCCCTCCTACATATCACCAGTACCACCACACACACTGCACCCCATGGTCCCTCTACATGCCACCAGTACCACCACACAACACTGCAAACCCCATGGCCCTCTACCACAATAGAAACACCAGTAACATCCCCACACGACACTGCACCCCATGGTCCCCACTACATGCCACCAATACCCACCATCACACACTGCACCCCATGGACCTCTACCACAATGAATGACACCATAACCACAACACACAGCACCCCATGGTCCCTCTACATGCCACCATACCAACCACACACACTGCACCCCATGGTCCCTCTACATGTCACCAGTACACCACAAACACTGCATCATCATGGTCCCATCTACATGTCACCAGTAACACCACACACACTGCACCCCATGGTCCCATCTACAAGCCACCATCTACCACCACACACACTGCAACCTCCTTGTCCCTCTACATGACACCACCCACACAGCACCCCATGTCCCTCTACATGCCCAACCAGTACAACCACACTCTCTGCACCTCCTGGTCCCTCTGCATGTCACCACACACACTGCAACCCATGGCCCTCTACATGCCACAGTATCCCACCACACACAACTGCACCTCCCGGGGGGAGACTGTCCACTACCATGTCACCACACACACTGCACCCCATGGAGCCCTCTAACATCCACCAGTACCACCACACACACTGCACCCCTGTCCCTCTACCTGTCACCACACACACTGCACCCCATGTCCATCTACATCCACCAGTACCACACACACACACTGCACCTCCTGGTCCCTCACATTTCACCACACACACTGCAACCCCATGGTCCCTCGTACATGCCACCAGTACCACCACACACACTCACCTCCCTGGTCCCTCTACCATGTCACCACACACAACTGCACCCCATGGTCCCCTCTATACATGCCACCATACCACCACACACACTGCACCCCATGGTCCCTATTATTGTCACCAAACCATCACACCAATCTCAACCCCATGTGTCCTCTACATGTCACCAGTACCACCACACACAACTGCACACCCATGCCCTCCCTACATGTCACCAGTACCACCACTACACACTGCACAACCATGGTCCCATCTACATGTCACCAGTACCACCACACACACGCACCCCATGGTCCCTCGACATGCCACCAGTACCCCCACCACACACACTGCACCCCATGTCCCCTTAGGGGGGGGCCTCTACATGCCACCACACCCACCACACACACTGCACACAATGGTCCCTCTTACCACAATATGACCAACAGTACCCCCACACACACTGCCAAACCCCATGGTCCCCTCTACATGCCACCAGTAACCACACACACCTCGACCTCATGGGTCCCTCTACAGCAAACCATATAACCACCCACACACTGCACCCCATTGTCCGTCTACCACAATGATGACCCCAGTTACCACCACACACACTGCACCCCTTTGCCCTCTAGATGCCACCAGAACCACAACACACACTGCACCCCATGGTCCCTCAACATGCCACCAGTACCACCACACGCAATGCAACCCAATGGTCCCCTCTACATGCCACCAGTACCACCAACAACACACTGCACCCCAAGGTCCCTCTACATGTCCCACCACACACACGCACCCATTTTCCCTCTACATGACACCATACCACCACACACACTTGCCACCCCATGGTCCCTCTACATGTCACCACACACACTGCACCCCATGGGTCCCTCTACATGAAACCAGTACCCACCAACCACACCCACTGCACCCCATGTCCCTCTACATGCCAACCAGTACCAACCACACACACTGCACCCCATGGTCCCACTACATCCATCACACACACTGCACATCCATGTGCCCCCTCTACATTGTCCACCAGTACCACCACCACAACACGATTTCCACTGCACCCCATGGTCACCTCTACATGTCAACCATACCACCACAACACACTGCAACCCCATGGTCCCTCTACCACAATGATCCACCAGTACCACCACACACATTGCACCACAAGGTCATCTACCAACAATGACTCCACCAGAACCCCACCACACACACTGCCACCCCATGGTCCCCTCTACCACAATGATGCCACCAGTACCACCACAACCCACTGCCCCCATGGTCCCGCTACCACAATGATGCCCCATACCACCACACACAACTGCACCCCATGTTCCCCTCCTACCACAATGATTACACCATACCACCCACACACACTGCACCCATCAAGGTCCCACTACCACAATGATGCCTACCAGTACCACCAACACACTGCCACCCAAGTCCCTCTACCCCAATGATGCCACCAGTACCACCACACACACTGCACCCCATGGTCCCTCTACCACAATGATGCCACCAGTACCACCACACACACTGCACCCCATGATCCCTCTACATGCCACCAGTACCACCACAGACACTGCACCCCATGGTCCCTCTACCACAATGATGCCACCATACCATCACAGACACTCCACCCCATGGAGTAGAGTCCTTCAGCTTTCCTGATTGAGGAGGAGTGGGTTTAGTGGGGGGGGGGGGGGGGGGGAGGGGTGTTCCGAGATCTACATCTGAGGTAGAAGCAACGAATCTGAAAACGAACTTGTGATTTGGTCTGAATAATTGATACGAAGTTGTGATTTGATATGAATATTTGATACGAAGTTGTGATTTGATATGAATATTTGATACGAATCTGTGATTTGATTTGAATATTTGATACGAAGTTATCATTTGATTTGAATATTTGATACGAACTTGTGATTTGATTTGAATATTTGATTCGAACCTGTGATTTGATTTGAATATTTGATACGAAGTTGTGATTTGATTTGAATTTTGATACGAAGTTATGATTTCATGTGAATATTTCATACGGTGTTGTGATTTGATTTGCATGCTGATACGAGTTTGTGATTTGATTTGAATATTTGATACGAAGTTGTGATTTGATTTGAATATTTGATACGAACCTGTAATTTGATTTGAATATTTGATACGAAGTTATAATTTGATTTGAATATTTGATACGAACTTGTTATTTCATATCAAATTTGATACGAAGTTGTGATTTGATTTGAATATTTGATACGAATTCATTATTTCATGTGAATATTTGATACGAAGTTGTGATTTGATTTGCATACTTGATACGAGCTTATGATTTGATTTGAATATTTGATACGAACTTGTGATTGATTTAAATATTTGATACGAACATGTGATTTGATATGAATATTTGATACGAAATTGTGATTTGATCTGAATAATTGATATGAAGTTGTGATTTGATATGAATATTTGATACGAAGTTGTGATTTGATTTGAATATTCGATACTAACTTGTGATTTGATTTGAATATTTGATATAAACTTGAGATTATTTGAATATTTGATACGAAGTTGGGGGGGTTTTATATGAATATTTGACACGAAGTTGTGATTGGATATGAATATTTGATACGAACTTGGGGTTTTATATGAATATTTGATACGAAGTTGGGGTTTTATATGAATATTTGACACGAAGTTGTGATTGGATATGAATATTTGATACGAACTTGTGATTGGATATGAATATTTCATACTAAGTTGTGATTTGATAGGAATATTTGATACGAACTTGTGATTTGATTTGAATGTTTGATACGAACTTGTGATTTGATTTGAATGTTTGATACGAACTTGTGAGTTGATATAAATATGGAATACGTGGTTTGATTGGATATGAATATTTGATACGAAATTATGATTTGATATGAATATTTGATACGAAATTATGATTTGATATGAATAGTTGAAAAGCAAATTATGATTGATATGAATATTGATAGGAAATTTTGATTTGATATGAATATTTGATACGAAATTATGATCTGATGTGAATATTTGATACGAAATTATGATCTGATTTTGAATATTTGATACGAACTGTGATTTAATATGAATATTTGATACGAACTGTGATTTAATATGAATATTGATACGAACTGTGATTTAATATGAATATTTGATACGAGCTGTGATTTAATATGAATATTTGATACGAGCTGTGATTTAATATGAATATTTGATACGAACTGTGATTTGATATGAATATTTGATACGAACTGTGATTTGATATGAATATTTGATACGAACTGTGATTTAATATGAATATTTGATACGAATTGTGATTTATATAAATATTTGATACGAACTGTGATTTAATATGAATATTTGATACGAACTGTGATTTATATGAATATTTGATACGAACTGTGATTTAATATGAATATTTGATACGAACTTGCGATTACGTACAAAATCTTCTGTGAGGATTGTGGGCAAACATGATACACAGCAAAATTGAAGACAATTGAAGTCACTGTGTTGTGTGTGTTTATCAGGGGGATCAATGTGTTGTGTGTGTGTTTATCAGGGGGATCAGTCACTGTGTTGTCTGTTTATCAGGTGAATCAGTGTGTTGTGTGTGTTTATCAGGGGATCAGTCACTGTGTTGTCTGTTTATCAGGTGAATCAATGTGTTGTGTGTGTGTTTATCAGGTGGATCAGTCACTGTGGTGTCTGTTTATCAGGTGAATCAAATGTGTTGTGTGTGTTATCAGGTGGATCAGTCACTGTGGTGTCTGTTTATCAGGTGGATCAGTCACTGTGTTGTCTGTGTTTATCAGGTGGATCAGTCACTGTGTTGTCTGTGTTTATCAGGTGGATCAGTCACTGTGTTGTCTGTCTATCAGTGGATCAGTCACTGTGTTGTCTGTTTATCAGGTTTGATCAGTCACTGTGTTGTCTGTTTATCAGGTGGATCAGTCAATGTGTTGTCTGTGTTTATCAGGTGGATCAGTCACTGTGTTGTCTGTTTATCAGGTGGATCAGTCACTGTGTTGTCTGTTTATCAGGTGGGGATAACGGTTCAAGGTCATAAACCTGGCAGCCCAGTGAAAACGGACATGATGAAATGTCATAGTGGTTTTCCCCTGCTGAGTTTTTTGGTTTAAGGGCCTGAAAAAACGCTAAGAAAGTTGTTTTGAATTACTACTGAAACATTATTATACTATTATATTATTATTATAATGAATACTTATATACATAAGAATCATAAAAAACACTTTGACACGTATGACCCCAACTGTGTTTTGAATTACTAACTGAAACATAACAATCAGTTTTAAAAAAATTAAGAAAAAACAAACAAACAAACAAGAAAAAACAACAACTATAACACGTATGACCCCAAATGCGTTTTGAATTACTACTTAAACATAAAAATCAGAAGAAAAAACACTATGACACGTATGACCCACAAATGTGTTTTGAATTACTACTTAAACATAACAATCAGAAAAAAACACTTTATGACGGATGTGACCCCAAAGGTGTTTTAATTACTACTTAAACATAACAATCAGAAAAAAACACTTTATGACGGTATGACCCTAAAGGTGTTTTGAATTATTGATTCAACGCCTTTCTTCCTTGCGCTGAACCCTAAGCGATCTGAAGCGATCAAAGCTAAGTGAATTTTCGTTGTTTTATTCGTTTATGTCTCACCTGAGGAAGACCTAAGAGGTCGAAACGCGTTGTGTTTTGTCTTGTGACTCGTTTGTCCACGTTCTCTGGGCGGTTCGCTAACATTTATTTAAGATTTGTTTAGATTTCCGCCTGCAGTCGTCTCGCTTTGCAACTAGATCCATAATAATCAGGTTAAAAAAAACTATGACATAACATGATAAATCACACACACACACACACACACACACACACACACACACACACACACACACACACACACACACACAACACACACACACACACCACACACTCAAACACACCAAACACCACACACACACGCACGCACGCACGCACGCAGTTCACTAATACGGTCTGGGGCTCCGCGTCAAGAGATGAGAAACCACACGCTGTCAGCAATTTCACCAGTGTACCACAACGTCAGTCTGAAAATACATTCTTTTATCCATTCATGACTTCCTCTGGGCCCTAATCTACAAACAGGATTCAGAGGAGTTCTAGGTTACCGCCCTTGGTCGAAGAAACGTAATATCCGGTCACAAAACTTTCCGAACTTTTGAATTGTAAAATACCAGACGTACAACACAATACCACCAGAAGAACAGACTACGGTGAATGCAGTGTTATATAACACAACACAGCAATTTGAACAGGCGTACAACACAATACCACCCAGAAGAACAGACTACGGTGAATGCAGTGTTATATAACACAACACAGCAATTTGAACAGGCGTGCAGTGTCAAACTGAGCGTGCCAGAAATGACCGTCTGTGGACATTGTGGTCAGCCGATATACCACGCCAGACTTTAGCCACATACTGCGATCAGATACAGACAAAATGTTTTACAGTCGCATAGCTTAGTAGCCATACAGACAGTGAGCATGGCCACATACTGCCATCAGATTCAGACAAAATGTTTTTATAGTCGCATAGCTTAGTGGCCATACAGACAGTGAGCATGGCCACATTCTGCCATCAGATACAGACAAAATGTTTTTATAGTCGCATAGCTTAGTGGCCAAACAGACAGTGAGCATGGCCACATACTGCCATCAGATTCAGACAAAATGTTTTTATAGTCGCATGGCTTAGTGGCCATACAGACAGTGAGCATGGCCACATACTGCCATCAGATTCAGACAAAATGTTTTTATAGTCGCATAGCTTAGTGGCCATACAGACAGTGAGCATGGCCACATACTGCCATCAGATTCAGACAAAATGTTTTTATAGTCGCATAGCTTAGTGGCCATACAGACAGTGAGCATGGCCACATACTGCCATCAGATTCAGACAAAATGTTTTTATAGTCGCATAGCTTAGTGGCCATACAGACAGTGAGCATGGCCACATACTGCCATCAGATTCAGACAAAATGTTTTTTATAGTCGCATAGCTTAGTGGCCATACAGACAGTGAGCATGGCCACATACTGCCATCAGATACAGACAAAATGTTTTTATAGTCGCATAGCTTAGTGGCCATACAGACAGTGAGCATGGCCACATACTGCCATCAGATACAGACAAAATGTTTTTATAGTCGCATAGCTTAGTGGCCATACAGACAGTGAGCATGGCCACATACTGCCATCAGATTCAGACAAAATGTTTTTATAGTCGCATAGCTTAGTGGCCATACAGACAGTGAGCATGGCCACATACTGCCATCAGATACAGACAAAATGTTTTTATAGTCGCATAGCTTAGTGGCCATACAGACAGTGAGCATGGCCACATACCGCCATCAGATACAGACAAAATGTTTTTATAGTCGCATAGCTTAGTGGCCATACAGACAGTGAGCATGGCCACATACTGCCATCAGATACAGACAAAATGTTTTTATAGTCGCATAGCTTAGTGGCCATACAGACAGTGAGCGAGGTTCAGCGTGTATGGGGCGAGCAATGATGGAAAGCGGAGCCTTTCCTCTCCTTCGACCGCCTCTGACCTTCTCTGAACCGAATCGGCTACCAGTTTACGGCTGGGTAGACGGTCGGAATTTCAGTCCACAAAACACTCCAATGCCTTCAGGCCAACGATCTTTCTCTTACCTGGCACCAGCCCTGTGGAATGGTTTGCCTTCTTTGCGTAACACGGACTCTTTAGAGACTTTTAATACCTCCCTAAAGACATCCGGACTGATTAACAATATCCACTTATCTCTGTGCCCGTGTCTGTTTTGACGCGCTCAGTGTCTGTCTGCAATATGTGTGTGTGTGTGTGTGTGTGTGTGTGTGTGTGTGTGTGTGTGTGTGTGTGTGTGTGTGTGTGTGGTGTGTTGTGTGGTGTTGTGTGGTGTGTGTGTGTGTGTGTGTGTGCTGTGTCCCGCCAGTGATGTTGTGCGTGTGCTGGGCGAACGTTGTGTGTTGTGTTGTGGCGTGTGTGTCTGTGTGTGTGTGTTTTAGGTGCGGGCCCCGGGGGGTCCCCCCCCCGTTTTGGGGGGGGCGGTGCCCGGGGGGGGCGGGTTTGTGTTTTTTTTTTTGGGGGTGTTTGTCCTGGGGGTTTTTGGGTGTTTTTGTGGTTTTTTGGGGGTGGGGGGGGTGTTTTTTGGTGGGGGGTGTTTGTTTTTTTTTTTTTGTTTTTTTTTTTGGGGGGTTTGTTTTGGGGGTTGGGCCGTTTTTTTTTTTTTTTTTTTTTTTTTTTTTTAAAAAAAAAAAAAAAAAAAAAAAAGGGGGGGGGGGGGGGGGGGGGGGGGGGGGGGGGGGGGGGGGGGGGGGGGGGGGGGGGGGGGGGGGGGGTTGCGGGTGGGGGGGGGGGGGGGGGGGGGGCCCCCCCCCACACAATATATTTTAAAACCCACAACCCCACCCCATACACACCATGTACCACACCACGCGCGGCGCGCCGGACACACACAGACACACACGCACCTACCCCAAAACCCGCACGCACCACGCGCGCACGCACGCACGCACAAACACACCCAACACACACACACACACACACACACACCCACCCACACAGGGGGGGGGGGGGACTGAATACAGAGGAAGGAAAGGGGAAAGGAGAGAAAAAAAAGAAAAAAAAAAAAAAAGGGGGAGAGAAAGAGAAGAGAGAAAGAGAGAGAGAGAGAAAGGAGAGAGAGAGGCTTCGGGTTTGGGTAATTTAATCATGCATGGGACATTGCCCCTCAATGGGGTACATTTTTCCAGTTGAAAAAAACTTTCCCAAATTTTGCATCTTCCCCTTTTATAAATTATACACACAGTCATATATGCACAATATTTCAAATTTTAAAGAATGCTGCAATCGTAAATTAAACGCTTTGATACATTTTCTGACAATGTTTTCATTTTTAGCCCCAACTAAAGTCAATCGAAACGGCGGGGATTTTAAAAAAAATTTTTAAAAGGGTAAATTGTTTTTCGCAAATTTTTTAATGTTGGACAGCACAAAAAAAAATAAATTTCTCTTCCTTGGAATTTAAAACAAGGGAAAAAAATCAAATCTTTTTGTGTGTAAAATCTATAACGAAGTAGTACACGAAATTTCAAACACCAAACCTAAATCTTTTCAATATAAATTCAAGTCCCTATTCTTTTCAATTTAAAGTGGGTTTTTTAAACATTTACAGTACAAAACGTTAAAAAGTTAAACCGTTCACTTTTATTTACAGGAATCCCATTCTTGCCCCAACACAATGTCAATCTGTTTTTAAATATTCAAAAAGAACTTATTTCTTCAACCCTGGTTCACCCTACGTAAAAAAAACCTACGTATAAAATTTCATGAATATTTAACCCAATTTCTTTTTTTCCCGTACATCTAAATCAAATAACATTCAAAGGCTTTCCCGGTGTCTGCAATTTTCTAACGTGTTAATTTTCCCAGTATCTAATACACTGCACGCAAATTTTTTAAATAAAAAGGATACTGTTGTCCCCCCATAGATAAGACATTTGGTTTCTCATTTCAACTCCTAAAAAACTTTTTAAGTGCGAAATATGAATTTTTTCGGGATAAAAGGCTCATTTTCAAGCCCCCCTACTCGGCCCATATTGAACAATGGGTTGAATTTGGCATCAAAAAATTTTAAATAAGACAAAAAATTTATCTCAATTTGTACAAATTTTGCAAATACACAAATGGCCCTTTTGGCTCGCACAAGATCCCGGCATGCTGCAGTAAACGCCTGGGAAAAATTGATTTCCAAATATTTATATAATTTACCACGGGCATTAAGCCCCCATTATAATTCCATCTTTTCTCTGGTCCCAAATATCCTCCTTTTCAAAAACCCCACTTATTGTTTGGTTCATATTTATTAAAATGAAGTTCGGGTGTGAGCGATAAAGACTATTTAACGGTTGTAAGCCAAAACGCTTCAGACAAAAAAATACTCATCTGCAAATAACAAAATGAATAATTCAAATAATCAATGTAAACCTTGCCCCATGTCTCCCCACCTGATTACTTCAAAAAGCAGTTATTTGAAATAAAAAATACCGGACTAGAAAAACTTTTTGTTTACCCCCCGTGTACATAAAATAGTCGTTAAGTCCCCAGATCGGATTTTCTTTGACATTTTCTGTCATACTTTAACACCGAAAAAGTTCCCCTTTTTTTCCTTTTTTTTTTAAAAATGGGGCCATAGAAAAAGTCTTTCTATAGAGCGAAATTTTTCCAAAATCAACAAAAGTACTAGAGTTTACGATTCAACCCAAAATTTTGTTTTTTTTTTTTTTTTAAAAATTTTTTAAACTCCATAACAATTTTCATAAACCCCCCCCCCCCAAACCCCCCCCCCCCCCCCCCCCCCCCCCCCCTTTCCGGGTTTTTAAGTCGTAAATTTTGTGTTGTATCACAAAAATATCCTCTTAGTTTTTTGGATCGTTTGGGTTTTTTTTTTTAAAACAGAGGAACAAAAAAGGGATTTTTTCCCATACCCGGAAATACCCCTTTATAAATAAGTATACATAACTTGACGAAAAAATCAACTACTGGCTCCCAAATTTTTTTAATCTTTCCCCCGATTCCGTTGGTCCAGCAGCTTTCCCATTTTTTAAATTTTTTAGGGCAAAAAGCTTTTCGTAGTATGGGGCGATTCATTTAAGCATTTTCCTTGTTCGTCATCCATTCTATTTTACGCTTAAATTGTAAATTTTTTCTGTTACCATATTTTCAAGCGACTTTAAAGTCTCAAACCAATCATCTTTGTAACATTATTAGCTTGCTTTTTTTCTAACAAAAATTCTACGATTTTTTCCCCAAATTCTTTTTGATTTTTAAAGGGCCCCCGTTAATTTATCCAGAAATAAATCTTTAGCCTTTTTTTTTTTTCGCTGTAGAAGATTTTTATATTCTCTTCTTGCTCACAGTAAACGCACTGTCGGCTGGATCTTTCGTTGTAAAAAAAACTCAAATAAACTTTTTGCTTTTGCCTTACTTGATTTACATTCTTTTAACCTCATGTTTTTACTTAAATTGTCAAAATAAATTCGTTCTTCATACAAGTCCAAAAAGTTTTAAATTTTGAAAAAAGCATTCAAAGCTTCATTTGGTCATGGTCAATAAAAAAAAAGGGCTAATTAAGTAAATTTAACATTTTCAAAAGAAGTTTAGTTATAAAAAGTTTGTGATACATCGCAATTCCACACAATTTTCAATATATTTATTCACATTTCAGCTCTACAGACACACACGCATCCCGCAACCAGCGCGCGCGCGCGCGCACACACACAAAACAACACAAAACCACACATACCAAACACACGCACGCACGCCGCACGCCGCACACACAACACACGCACGCACGCCCCACGCACGCACGCTGCACGCACGACGCACGCACGCCGCACGCTGCGCGCGCGGGGCGCGCGCGCGCGTACAGCATACACGAAAAGAGAGAAAGGGGGAACCCCGGAGAGTAAAGAAAGAAGAGAAGAGAGGAGAGGGGGAGAGAGAGAGGAGAGAGAGAGAAGAAGACAGCAGACAGCAGACAGGAAGGCCCGGGGGGGAAAAGGGAGAACTGTACAAAAGGGGGACAAAAAAGAGCAGAAGACAGCCCCCCCCCCCCCCCCCCCCCCTCCCCAACAAAGGGGTCTGCGCGCTTTTGGCGCAGCAGCAGGATTTTTTTTTTCCCCTCACGCACCCCCACGGGGCCTCGCGGCTGTCTTTTTTGCTTGGCACCGGGACGCTTCGATGGCTGATGGTGGTATGAACTCCCTGATTTGCAGTGATACATCTATTTTGACAAGCTTTAAGAACGTCTTGCCGAGTTTCGCAAAAAGCTTAGGGCGTTCACGTATCTCTTCTTGCTGAGATTCTTTCCGGATTTTCCTCTCTCTCTCTCTCTTCTCTCTCTCTTCTCTCTCCCCCCTTTTCCCCCTCTCTCTTCTCTCTCTCTCTCTCCTCTTTCTCTGTCTCCCTTTCTTTTTCGGTCTCTTTTCTGCTTTCTTTCTCTCTTCTCTCCTCTTCCTCTCCCCTCCTCTCCCCCCTCTCTCTTCTCTCCTCCCCCCCCAATGAAAAAAAAAAAACACGGAATCAACCAAATTTTAAATATTTCGTCTTCTTCTTCCTCTTCTTCTTCTTTTTCTTCTTCTTTTTCTTCTTCTCTCCTCTCTCTCTCTCTCTCTCCCTCTCTCTCCCTCTCTCCTTCTCTCTCCCTCCTCCTCTCTCTCTGGTTCTGTCTTTCTGGGGTTTGTCTTCCCCCCCCCCCTCTCTCTCCCTCTTCTGTCTCTTTTTGTTTTTGTCTGTCTTCTGTTGTCTGCTGTCTTTTCTCTTCTCTCTCTCTCTCTCCCTCTCCTTCTCTCTCTCTCTCTCCCCCTCTTTTCTCTCTCTTTCATGAAAAGGGACACGGAATCAAAAAAAAATTTTTAATATATTTTTTTCTTTCTGTCTGTCTGTCTGTCTGTTCTTTTCTGTCCCTCTGTCTGTCGCTTTGTCTTTTTGTTCGTCTCTCTCTCTCTCTCTCTCTCTCCTCTTTCTCAGTCTCCTCTCGGATTAAAGTAATAAAAACGGGGGAGATCGATGGTTTAAAAAATGATTCAAAAATTGATCTATTTTTACACTTTTGGGCGCCCGCTAAAAGCTTAGGCAATAAAAAGTTCTGTTTTTCAATGTTTTGATTTATAAAAATTTTTTTGGGGCCCAAAAATATTTTGTCCGGAAAAGGGGGGGTAAAATCTTTCCTGTTAAGAAGGGGGTAAAATAATTTTGCGAGTAGAAATACGGCATTTTTGGACGATTTTTTTACTTGTTCAAGGGGGGTAAAAAAAAAAAGATGTGTGCGGTCCAGTTCTGTTTTTTTTGTTTTATTAATAAAATTGCTTAAAAAAAATTGAAAGGGAAAAACAGGGGTTAAATTTTTTCTGATTTCAAGAGTGTTTTTTTTGTTATTTCAATGATATTTTTTTGAGTCCGAAACGGGTTGGCCAAACTCGTTGAATGATTTGTTACAGCATCCAGTTTTGGATGACGAGAATATGAATAAAAGTTTTATAGTTTTTGAAAGGGGGGTTCTTTAGCATCAAGGGGAAAATGGAATATGGTACAAAGAAATGAAAATTGTTAACTTTAAAAATTCGGGGCCTTTATTTTCAACAAACTGTTCCTATACGCATGTACGAACAAAGTCCGCTCGCAAAAAACATTGTTAAACTTGAGAATAATTCCCCTAAAATTTTTTTTTTTTTTAAGTTCAATGCCCAAGTCAGCCTTGGAAGTATGGCTCTGAATAGGCTTTGTAAAGCGCTTTAAATAAAAGGTACACACAAATGGTCTAAAAAAAGGTCTTTTGTAGAGAAAAGAAGCCCGTTTATTTCCTTTGGCGATCGGGTAGATCCCTAATTTTGTTTTATGTACTACATTTTTCCTTTGCTAATGTCGAGAATGTAAATATTTCGTCACGACCCCCCATTTGATCTGCCCAAAACCCCCTTTTTCACATACAAACCGCCCATCACAATCTTTTGCCCAAAAAAAAACCCTTTTTCCCAAAAAAAATTAACACCCCCAAAACTCAAAAAAACGAGGGAAATCAGCACTTTGCGGGGGTTTCCGGCAGATAACATGGGCATCGTAAACCCGTTTTTTTTAAATTCTCTTCGGGGACATGAAAACTAAAGGGTTTACTACCCTTCACTTCAAACCCTTTTAAAAAAAATCAGAACAAACAACGGGCTTTCCTTTTTGGTTAGTTATTTTTAATCTAAGGTTTATGTCCATTAATTAATTTTTTAAATTCAGTTTTTTCCAAAGAAAAAATCAAAAATGAAAAACCCCCCCCTAGTTGTGGCAAACCTTTAGAACTGTAGTGGTAGCCATCAAACAAATTAGTTTCTTTTTAACTGTTAATGTTGTAAAGAAATACAAAATTGGGTTCACGGAAAGCAAAAGGTTTTTCCCTTAAATTTTTAAAAAACCTTTTCTTTTGTACTAAATTTTTAAAGCTCTGTCACTATGTGAAAGCCAAGATTTCCCGGGGCCCTTAGGAAAGACCCCTTTTCTTTCTTCTAGGGGAAAATGTTATTTCTGGGGTTTGCTTCGTTAATTTTTTTTCAATATCCCAAATTCTTCTTTTTTAAAGAACAAAAGTTTAGAAACCAAGGGTATTTGCACAGATTTTATTTTTTTCCCTACGCTTTACAATATTGACCAGTTTTTTTTGGGCCTTTCAGAATGTTAGCCCACATAACTTTAAACCCAATTTTTTTAAGGGAAATCCCAACCCGCCCCAATTAACATTGGATACTTTTTAAAAAACACACGCTCGTTTGCTGGTTTATGTGCATCCTTTTTATAACTTTTTAAAAAAAAATTTTAAAATGGTAGCTTTTAAATCACGAAGTGCCACTTACAATGTAGAGCGTTTTTAATCCCAAATTTTTAGATTTAGTGACAACCATTGCAGTAAGAATCAGGTTTCCCAATTTTGACTTGTAAACCCCTAACTAATTTTTAAATCCGCCAATAAAGAATGATAGAGTGCCATCCGGCATCCCCCCCTATGGTTTTTTTCCGAATCAGTTAAATTTTGCCTTTAGCGAAAATATGGCTGTGGTGTTTCATATCAAACCTTTTAAACACCTTCTTTTAGAAGGTCGTATATAACTTTCATGTTTATTCCAGTACAAAAAAACTAAGAACTAAAAGTCCCCCCTAACGACAAGCTTTTTTAATAAATTTTAACACCCCAATGGACAAAATGATAAAAAGAATTTGAAACAAAATTAAAACAAAAAACCTTCAAAATTTTAGCAAAAGTTTCCCGCAATGGGGGTTGGGCACATTGTATTTGTGGGGTGAACGTGGGAAATTTTTATTTAGACTACTGCCCGGCCCAACCTCTTTTCCCCCCAAAACAAAATTCGTTGGGGGTCCAAGAAAAAAAACACCCTAATCCTGGAAAAACATTTATCTTAATAAAAGTGGGGTCTAAAATGCCAGGCGTGCAAAGACCAATGACTCCAAAAAGAAAACTTTTTGGGCTTTAGGGAAGCCAAAAAAGTTGATACTAGATGGGTCACGGGTGATGCAGAAAAAAATTTTTAGCAAATTTTAAAAAGTGCTATTAACTCTGCGTATTTGCCTCCCCTAAAAAGTATCAGCGTTTTTGCACATGCTAGGTCAAAGGTTGATTTGTTGTGGCCAGGGATTTACTGTTCCCCCGCCAAACACAGATTGGATGATAAAATTATAACAATAAAAACCCTAGCTGGAGACGACAAAATTGGGCACAATAAAATTTAAAAAAAAGGGGCCTCTCCATCCATTTTAAAAAAAGTGCCTCCCCTAAAAAAGCATCCATTTTATAAACACCCCGAAAAGCGCCCACACCGAAAGCCCCCCACAGCCGAAGCAGCCAGAAAGCACTCCCCCGTTAAATTTCCCTCACCTGACATCACACTAGCGAAAGACCGCCCTTGCTGTTTTTTTACTTTTACTTTGTTTGGCCATACTTTTTTTCACAAAAAATTAACCCAGCGCTAGCACTCCTAACGCCCACAGATGGCACCCATAAACCCACAACTTGCCTATAGTGAAAAAACCCAATAACAACATGCCTATTATGCCGGCGAGCCCCCAAGGCTTTTGGGGCAAACTTTTTTAAAAAGTTTGCTGTGATGCAATTTTCTAACCCAACTTTTCCAGGTGAGGTGTTGGGGCGTTACTGGCCCTGTTGGCGCCTACCTGTTAAAGCAAAAACGATTGTGAATAGCAAACCCAAACTGTTAAATGAACTATTGTAATCCCCTTTTTCCAAACAGGCCCTTTATTTTTCTGCTAGCGTGTATTTCATAAAGTATTTTCTTTTTTTAAAGTTTTCTTATTTGCTTTTTTGTGAGCTAGCTCGCTTGTTATTTAAACCTTTCTAACCAGGCCCTTTGTGCTTTAAAATCCTGTATTTCGCTGATTCACCCTTTTCTTTTCCCCTAAATTGTTTCTCTGCATCCCCAGTTTATTTTTTTCCTTCAATTTCCTATCCACCCCGTTTTGCCAAATTTTTTTGTTATTCCCCCCTTATTGTTCGAAACCCATTAAGCCCGGATTTCCCATGGGGCAAGGGAGAATCGTCAATTTTTTTTTTAACTGCGTTTCCCCTTAAAAACTTTTTTAAATTTCTGCTTTATTTTCTGTTTTTAAATTTGATTAAAAGTTTTTTGATTTAAAACTGAAGGGAATTTTTTTTTTTTTAGATTTGTTGGCAACTTTTGCCCAAAGCTCTGTAAAAGGTAACGATTTGGGTCAAAGCTCTAAAAGGTTTAAGTGTTCTCCTTAGAAATAGGGGTTTTCGCCAAATTTGGCTTAGTTTTAAAAACTTGTTTGGTTTTGCTTGAAGAATTTTTCGGGGCCTCCCCCGCTCGTTAAAAAAAGCCCGCCATTTTCCTCAAATCGTTGGGGGGTAAAACTATTTTGGGTAGCTCTCGCCCTTGTTTTTTTAAAGGAAAGATTAAATTCTTTTCGAATGTTCTTACGGGCTTTAGGGGTGAAAAACCTACTCCTTCTAGTTTTTGCGAGCTTTAAGGGGAAGAACCTTCTCCTTTAGGCCCTTTATTTAAATGGGCCCGCCGTTTCTTCAAGCTCTTCTTCCCCTGGGGGGACTAGTTTTTATCTTCTTCCCCCCAACAGGAACATCAGTCAAAAATTTCTCCATTTTTTTTTTTATTCTTTTTTTTTTAAAAAAAATAATATAGGGTTTGGGGACTCGATCCTACAGGAGAGGACCCCCATGGAAAAAGGTATAAGGGCAGACTGTAATTAGTGTAATACCCCCAGTTCGCCGGAAAAACTTTAACATTTATTTTCCCCTACGGGCGCGAGTGTTAAATGCCAGGCACCGCTAAACTATCTTTAAAAATTGATATTACATCCAGTTCCTGCCTTTGTTGCTAATTTGGGGGGCTTTTGTTAACCATAAAAAAAATAAAACGGGGGGGAAAACGGATGTTGACTAGGAAAGGAAACATTTTTGCTCTCTTTTTGATTTGGCTCCCAAAAAAAAAAAGAAAGGAAAGTTTATCAGGGAATACAAGACTAAAACGGTCTCAAGCACAGGCTTAAAGTGGGTATGCAAAGAATGATGTTAAAGATGAGGCTGCAAAAGTTTTTGGGCAACGATTTTCCCTCCTTGTTTTGGTTGTTAAAGCGCAATGCCTATTCCCAAAGGCGCACAAAAAGAAAACAAATTTTAAATGACATTTAACTAGCGTTCTGTCTTTTCTTTTGAGACCCAAAGAAAAACACAGTTAGGACTTTTTCCTTGGTTGATGTTGTTAAAAACCCGGACGGGCCCCCGAAAAATCAAAACCCAGAATAAAAAAAAGTTTTTTTTATTTGAAAACTTTTAAACACGCCATTACAAAATGCAAGCAAACACTTCTGGAAAAACACCCCAAATCAGTCTCAAAATTTTTTTAAAAGGAATTTTTGTTATTGTTTTTGAGAAACAACCCCTTTTTCGGGCGAAGCTTTTTAAAACCCAAAAAATTGAAAAGGTTGACTGTGAAAAAAAGGGCAAGTCTGATATTTGATTCAGGGCGCGGGACTTTCCCTCCCCAAACCCTTTTGATGAAATAAGAAAGTTTTTTGCAGGAGGAAAAAGGGATCCGCTTTTATCGTGTTGTAAAAACTTGCCTTTTATGTGTAGGCTTGAAGACTATTTAAAATAAACAAATATGGGCTGTGGCGGGATTTTAGTTACATTTGCAACAGATTTTGGAAGGGGAAAAGGAAGGGGCAAGACGGTAAAAAAAATATTTCCAAAAGAAAAGCAAGGGAAAGGGGCCCAAAAAAAATGCACATTTTTAGGGTTTGTGATCCCCATTTAAAACATTAAAGAAAACAACAAAAGTGGCTTTTAAAATGCAAAAAAATATTCTTAAAAACAAATGGAAAGCTGAAGTTTTTTCCCAAAAGACCGCACGCCTCCACTTATCTGGGGGATTACTGGGTGTGGGAAAAAGTTTCGACTTTATTGTTACAAACAATAAACGGTTTCATTTCGAACATTTTTTATATTTTACAACCATTAAACACAACAAGTCTTACAAAGAAAGGAAGTTTTAAAATTTTGGGCAGACGAGAATATATTTCTAGTTATCCAGCGCAAACGAGCGACTGTTTTTGAACCTTACTATTGCTTTTAGGGAACGAAAAAACTTTTTTTTGTGTTTCACTGAACGAGACATTTAAAAAAGAAAAAACTCTCCAAAATAGCCTTTTTGGAGCCGCCTTGTTTCTGTTGGCCCCCTTAACTAAAAATAAATGCGTCTTAAAAGACTTTAATCGCGTTAAATCGGGGTATTATTTTAATAAGGACAAAAAAGTTTTGAAGAATGTTTAAGTGAAAAATTTTAAAAATAAGGGGAAAAAAATACTAAAAAAAAAAAAAGGCAGTTGGATTACGCTAAGCTAGCTTGCGGGTGACCCCCCCGTTCCATGTTTTTTTTATTTTTAGTTGTTTATTTTTATGTTTATAACAAAAATTTTTTTTTACTGTTTATAACAATTTTTTATTTTAATTTTTTATTATAAAAAAAATGTCTCGAGGGCCCCGAATTAAAAAACGGGGGCGCCCTAAATGCCTGCGTGGCTAAAAAACCCGCCAATGGTTTGATAATAGGGTGTCAGGAAAAGTTTTGGATTTGAAAAATTTCGATGACGGGGTTTACAAAAAGAAAAGAAATTGGCAAAAAACGGCGCAGCACTGCCTGAAAGATAAAAATTTAAGACAAACGATTTTGGCAAACGTGAATTACAAACTTTAAAAAGAGAGAATCTGGGCGCTGCTTTCCAAAATTATGGGAAATTTAAAATTTGAACTACGAACCCCAATGTATACTATGATAAGAACACAATTTTTAAAAACCCTTTAAAAGAAAGGGCCCCTTTTTGTTAGCCCCTTGTCCCAGGAACCAACGAAAAAGAGATTGAAATAACTAAGCGGGTTTGAATATGTGTACAGGGAAAAGAATTTTCCCTTGCTGAGTGGGGGGGGGACACCCCTCGGCTTTTGAATTTACCCCAAAAAAAGAAAACACTACCCAGGGAAATGCGATGATTTTTTTTGCTTTTTTATTACTCCCGGGGGGGGCGATCTAGTTTGCCGAAAATGCGTTTATTAGAGGGATAAAAATAAAGGCGAAAACTTGGATGCCCCCTTTAAGCTCGTTATTTTTTATTAAAAAAACGGAGAGTAAACCCCTTGCCTTTAAGGTTATTAATGGGTTTACGCCAAATCCCCGTAAAACCCACTTTTTTTTCATAGATGTTTTATTTTATTGCGTTTTCTCGTTATGGTGGCCAGAAGGTTCTAAGAAAATAATATGATAAAATTAAATTAAAAAAATAATCTTATTTAAAATGGGGTTTAAAAAAGTTTTGGGGTTTAAAACAAAAAACTGAACTTCAAAAGGAAAAGAAAGGTTGGAAAGTATAGAGTTAAGAAAAAAATGCTAAAGCTTTTAAAACTCTTTCTTGAATTACTGGGATCGCTGTAGCTAGCGTAAGTGCTGGGTTGTTGTGTTTTGTCTGGGGTTGGTGCGCCGCCTCTTTAGCTTAGGGGGTTTTCGGGTTTGGGTTTGGCGCATGTCTAAGGTTTGTAAAGCGAAAAAAAATTAACCCTAAATTTCAAAAAACACACTGCTATTGTTTCCCAGCATAGCAAAACTTTTCTCTTTAAATTAAGAATAAGCAAAAACAACAGGATGAAAACATTACGGACAAGTTTCAGAACTTTTGGGACGGGGATGATTATAGACGAAAGAAATTGAACTTCAAAAGGATGGGGAAAGACTTTTTCTTCCGACAGGTAACACGATGCCAAAAAACGCATTGCCACGATCGTTAAACCCCCAAAAAGGCAAAAAAATTAAGTTAACAAAAAAAAAATAAGTTTCAAAAACAAATAATATTTTTTTGTTAACTAACTGTTTTGGGGGTAACTTGCGCTCTTCCCAACAACGATTTTTAGGGGGGGGGCCCCTTTTGACGTATTTGGGCCGTAGAAAAAGGTTTTTTATTGCTTCAATGGTTAAAGGGCCGTTTCTTTTAATTTTTTCATTTTTCTGGGGTAAACTGCGGAACCCCCCTCCCATTCGTGTTGGTTTCTTATTCGTGTGTACTTTGTAGGTCCAAATTTCTCTGTGAAATTTATAGGTAAACAGGCGTTCAGCTGATTTTATTAAGTTTTTACTGGGGGGCGTGGTTTTCCGGGATCCCCTCTTAACTGTAACAAATGTTTTAAAAAAGTGGTTTTTCAGGCCTTTTTTAACTCTTTCCATATCAGCCTGGTCAGCCCAGGATACTTTAAAGGGGCCCGATTATATTTGTTGTAAAGCCACAGCCCCGCAGTTTTGGGTTTTATCCTTTTTAAAGGGTTTAGCGTCTTGACTTGAAAACCAAGTAACAACTGTCAGAGATACTTAAACTTTTTTTTTCTTTTCTTACATGTGGAAAACAACAATCCATTTGGTGGGGGCTTTTGGAACTGAGTTAACAAATCTAGGTTTATTTTCTTTTGGGGGCAGGGAGATTTAAACCAAATTTCCCGTTTTGAAAGCCGTCTTTCGCTCTGATTTAGACACTCAGCAGCATTACCTTTTTCAATAGCGGTCTTTCCCCTTTTAAAACCCTTTAGAGAATAAATTTTTTTTGTACATGTAATTGGGACATCGTATTGTCTTTTTGTATTGTCCATAAAAGGGTGTATTTTTAAATATAAAAATTTTTTTTGTTGTGCAAGAATTAGATTTTCCCATACACCCACAATAAAACCAATTTTTGCTATTTTTTTGTTCTTTGATGGTCTAAAATCAGACAGTTCTGGCTGGGTTTTTAAAACTTTTTTCCGTCACTAAGTAATACCCCAAATTGCCTTTTTCAACGTCTGTAAAAGTGTGCTCGCTGGCCCTGTTCTCTTAACTTTTTTATTTAAAAAAGTCAAGTGGCAAATTGTCTTTTTCATAAGGTCTCTTTCCCCTTGCAAATCTTTTATTTCCCTTTTTATGGGGTTTCTCTCTCTTTCCGGGCCAATTTACTAAACATATAATTTGCTTCCGAGAAGGCTAAAGCATTTTAAAGATACCCCCCACCATCAAATACCCAGACATCTTTTTTAAATTATTTTTTTATAAATTAATTTTCATAAAATAAATTTCTGGGTAATCCCCTGTTAACGAGAAAGCTTTTGACGCAACCCCGCAGTAATTACAACGTAACCTTAACAATGTCCTCAATGTTAAAACCCTTCCAGTCCCCCGGCTTATTTTTAAACTTTTTTTTTGTAACCGTATAGCCTTACTAAGGGCCCCAACCCGCAGGTGGTAAATTGATTTTATAAACTTTTTTTTTACTCTCTTTTTATTAAAAAAAAATAAAAAATAATCATAAAACGAAAAGGGGTCTAGTGCTTTTTTTAAACAATAATTTTGTGTTAAAGCTAAAAAAAATTTCAACAGTTTTGGGGGATTTCTATCTTTCCCTGTTGGGCGGTTTTATCCCAACAAGCATTTTGCAGGGTTGAATAAAATAAACACCAACGATATGCATGCATAATTTAAACCCGCGTTTTTAAAACCGGGTTTTAAAAGTATTTTATTATTTTTTTTTTTTTTTTTTTTTATTGGGAATATTTAAAATTAAAAAAAATAAAAAAAATTAAAAATTTTTTTTAAAAATTTAAAATATTTTTTAATAATTTTTTAAAAAATACAATTTTTTTAATAAATTTTAAAAAAATTTTTAAAATTTTAATTTTTTTTTTTTTTATAATAAAAAATTTTTTTAAAAAATTTTTTTAAAATTTTTAAAAATTGTTTTTTAAAATTTTTTTTAATTTATAATTTTTTTTTTTTTTTTTATTTTTTTTAAAATTTAATAAAAAAAAAATTTTAAAAAAAAAAAAAAGGGGGGGTTAAAAAAAATTTTTTTAAAAAAAATTTTAAAAATTTTTTTTTTTTTTTTTAAAAAAAAAAAAAATTTTTTTTGTTTTTTTTTTTTTTTTTTTTTTTTTTTTTAAAATTTAAAAAAAAAATAAAAAAAATTTAAAAAAAAATTGTTATTTTTTTATTTTTTTTTTTTTTTTTTTTTTAAAAAATTTTTTTTTTTTTTTTTTTTTTTTTTTTTATTTTGGTTTTTTTTTTTTTTTTTTTTTTTTTTTTTATTTTTTTTAATTTTTTTTTAAGTTAGTACAAACAATTAAAAATTAACAAAGCTCTCCTGCCCTCAAAGAAAGCCCCCGCTGCGTAAAACTTTGTTTTTTAGAGACTATGATTTTTTTGTTAACAGATTTTTTATGTGAAGAGTAGGCCAGTTAACATTTGGTTGAAAATATTGTTTTCAAAGAAGTTGTGAGTTGTCGGAGTTATATTTTTTTTTACAATTCCCCTTACTTTTAACCTTTGCTTTTATTAAGAATTGGGCAAGTAACATTTTGATTAACCCAAATTTTTTTTTTGTCATTAAATTTATCCTTTAAATATTTCCCGGTTCCCGTTTAATGTAAAGGATCCTTTTGGATAGCACTGGTGCCACCCCTAAAAACCCTTTATTTTCTGTTTTAAAACCTTTAAAAAATTTCGTGGGAATTAGATAAAAACAGGCTGGAAAGAAACCTTGCCTGTTTAAAATTTTAAAGATCGACGAAAACAACCCCTTAAACACAACCCAAATAAAAAAAAAAATAAAAAATTTTAATTAACATTTTTTTTTTTTTGCCCCGGGGGTGTTTTTTGTTTTTTGTTTTTTAGACAAATTAACTTTTTTTTTAAAAAAAAACACATTTAAAAAATTTTTGGTACGCCTTTTTAAAAAAACACTTTGTTTGTTTAGGTTTTTCTAGGATGGTTTTTGAAAAGTATTTCTTTTATTATGTTATAAAGGTTTTAATAAAAGCAAGTTTTGAAGGCATCAGTTTAAAACCTTGTTTAATAAAACGTAGGATTTTGTAGGAAATTTTTTTTGTCAAGTTTAAAATTTTGGGGTTAGGTTTTTAAATTTTCTGGGGCTAGGGGGGAATAAGTTGGGATTGTAGTTAAACTATTTAAGTTCCCCCAAATTTCCTATTTATTAAGGCGAAGGTAAAACATTTAAACAGTGTTTGTGAGGTTTTTTACTTTTAAAGTTTTTGGGAACGGGCCCCGCCCCCCTCAGTTGTGGGTTAAAAACTTGTTTGGAGGTTTAGTTGGGGCTAAAGTTAAAATTTTTTTTTGCATAAAAACAAAAAAAAATTTTAAAAAAAAAAAAAACAAAAAAAAAAATTTTGTAACTTTAAGGGGGTTTCCCCCAAAAAAACTGGGAAGATTTTTTGAACTTTTTTTGTAATGTTTTCATCTTAATCTGTAATTTGAAAGGAAATCCTAATAAAACAGTCCCCCCCTAAAAATTTTTTTTTCGCCCTTGTTTTGACGTTGTAATTCTTTTAGGTTTCTGGGTAAATTTTTTCCGCTCGTTTGTTTTTGTTTTTAAAATAGAAAAAAAAGCGTTTGGGGAATGGGATTTTAAACCATACAATTCATGTATTTCATAAGGTAACCTTGCCCAAATTTCCTTTTTTTTAAAATTGAAAACTTGTAAATCCCCCTTTTTAAAATTTATATTTGGGAGAGCAAAAAGGTTGGTCGGGGAAAATTTTAATTTTATTTGGCTGTCAAATGGGTCCCTCTTATTTTTCAAAGTCACGCTTTTTAAAAAGAATCGTACCTCTAAAATTGAAAAAGATGATTTTATTTGGTCACCTTAAATGAAATTTAAATTGTTTGTGAGCCCAAATTTAGTTGTGCATTTACTTTTACCGCTTACCCTATTTTCCCGTTTATAACAGTGGGGGTGAGTCCAAAGTTTTTCCTAATTCCCTCGGGTTTATTGGTTATGGCGGGGGAAAAAACCACAACTTTTGGGGGGGTTTTGGGGGGGGGGGAAAAGGGGGGGGGGGTAAAAAATTTATTGGAAAGGTTTTTATTTTTTAAAATTTGCTGTTGGGGCCGTAAACTGGGGGTTTTTTTAAAATTACCCTAAAACTAAGGATTTTTAAAACCAAAAATGGGGGTTAAAAAATTGTTTTGTCCCTTTTTTTGTTTTTTATGTGGCAGACGTAAATGGGATAACCAGCCCAAAAACCATTTTTAAATTTTTTAAAAATAATTTGCCCTTTTGGGTTTTTAAAAAATTTGGCCCAAAAGAAAAAAAATTTTTAAAAAGTTTTTTATCCCTTTAAAAAATTTTTAAATAGGGGGATTTTTTAAAAACCCAGAAAAAAACCCCCCTTAAAAAAAAATTCTTTTTTACAAAAGGTTTTAGTAAAACAAGGTTAAATTTTCTATTTAAAACCTAAGATTTAGGGGTTCGAAAAAAAATCACGTCATTTTAATATTCGGCCTTTTAAAATAAACCTTGGGGGAAAATTTTAAGGGGTAAATTGTTTTAAAATTGGAATTTCAAGGGTTTTTCCCCTTAAAATCGAATTCTTTTTAAACCCCTGGAAATTGTTAAAAATACCCCGGCAAGAAAAATTTTTTTCCCGATTTTAGTTTTGGGTTAAAACAAAAATTTTCCCCTTTTGCCAAAATTAAGGACCCGTTTTAATCCCCTTTTGGGGGGAAAAATAAAATTGCCAACTATTGGTAATTTTTTTTTTTTTTTTTCCCGGGGTGTTTTTGGGCCCCTTAAATTTGCCTCCCCCTTCGGTACTGATTTGTGTAATTTTTATTAAAACGTTTAACCTTTTGGTTTTTTTAAACCCTTTTTAATTTTTTTTAAATCAGGTTTATAAAAACCTAAAAATTTAAAAACTTTTTTATTTCTTTATTAACCCAAATTTTAAATTGTTTAACATTATGTTTGTAAAAAATAAAAACCTTCTTTAAAAATTTAAAATTTTCTAATTTTAAAAAATTTTTCTTTTTTTGGGGTTTTCCTTTTCCCAAAATTTCTTTTATTTTTAAAGTTTTTATAAAATCCAAAATTAAAATTTTTTGTTTTTTTAAAAAAACAAAATTTTAAAAGTTTACCCAGCTTTTTTTTGGCCCAATCCTTTGAAAAAACTTTAAAAGGTTTAATTTTAAATTTTAAAACACCCGCCCCTTTAATTTTTTTTTTGCCAAACCCAAAAATTTACCCTTTAAAAGCTTTTAATAGTTTTTCTTTTTTTAAAAGTTAAAATCATTTTTAAAACCAAAAATTATTTTTTTCAAAGGAATTTTTTTTGAAAAAGTTTTTATTAAAAAAATTTAATTCGGCAAAACATTTTAAAATTTTTTTCCAAAATAAAAAAATTTTTAAATTTTTCGTTTATTTGTTTTTTTAAACCTTTTTTGAAAAATTTGGGTTTAAAAAAGGAAACAGTTTTTTCTTCCCCCCCCTTTTCAAAACACTCAAACCTCTCACCCCCAAAAACCGAAAAAAAAAAACTTTATTTTTTATTTAAACCTAATTTTATAATTGCCCCTTCCCCCCCTTCCCCCCATTTAAAATTTCATTTGTTTTTTTCCCAAAGGGGTCCTTTCCCCCTTCTTTAAAAACCCTTCACTAATTTCCCCCCCAAAATCTAAAAAAAAAATTTTTAATTTAAATGGGGGTTATTTTAAACCCCATTAAAAAAAAAAAAACTTTTTAATGTAACGCCCCTTAGACATTTGGGCTTCCAAAAATTTGTCTTCAAAGGGGGAATATTAACTTGGGCCCCAAAAAACTTTAGGGTTGGAAACTAATTTAAAAACCCCCTTGCTTTTTATAATTTTTTCCCAAAAAACGGGTTTTAATAGGCCTCTTAAACCCTTTTTCCCCTTTTGCCCAAAAAAAAAATCATAAAAAACTTAAAGGTTTTTTAAAAAAGTTTAATTCCCTTTCCCTTTTCCCAAAAACAAAATTTAAAGTTTTAAACCCTCCCTTTAGTTTTCTTTTTTTAACCCAAAATTTCTTTAAAAACAAATAGTTTTCCTCCCTTCCCTAAAAAAATTTTCGTTGTCTTCTGTTTTTTTTTGGGGAGCTTGTTTTTCCCCTTTCCCCCTTTAAGCTTCCCCCAAAACAACCCCCCAATTTCCCAAAAACCCCTTTTTTTAAGTTTGAAAACGGATATTTTTGTTCAATTTTTAAAAATTAAAATAAAATTTAAAAATTTATTTATTTTCCCCCTTCTACCCATTTGCGTTTTTGGGTTTTTGGGCCTTTTTTAAATTTCCCTTAAATTGGCCCGGAATTTTTTAAAAACCCCAGTCTTTAAAATGCGGGCATTTTTTTTAAAAAAGGGGTTTTTTTTTTTTAGTTTTCCAGAACATTTTTCCCCCCCCTTTTTTTCCAGAAACTTTTTTTGGGGGGCCCTTTTGGGTTTCAAAATAAACCCCTTTGCTTGGGCCCCCCTTTGGGGGTTTACTGTTGGGGTTTCGTTAAAATTTGGGAAACGCTCCCTCTCCCAACCAATCGTAAAGTATATTATAAGCTCGAGTAGTTCAGTCTTCATTTTAACCCCAAATAAATCATAAATTAAAAAATTAATTAGTTTCTCTCTCCCTCATTCACGTCCCCATCTCTGTCTGTCTGTCTGTCTGTCTGTTTCCTTCTTTGTCTGTCTGTCTGTCTCCACCTCTCTCCCTCTCTCATTCGCACACGCACTCTCTCTCCAACACACACGGAATCATTTCACACAATAGACGGGGCAGTGTTTGTGGGGAAAGTGAAAGGGACTTTTTGTAGTTCACACTTGAACAACGTAAATTCGAGACAGCCACCAGCGCTTATCAAAGTCCTGAATGAATCACAGAATCATTTTCAAAGTTCCGTCAGCGGCCGCCTGAGACAGCCTTTAAGCAGGTAAAGCAAAACGATCAATACTAGTTGACCCATTTCGGTGCTACAATGGTGGCGCGACCTATTTCGATGCTCAACAGTAGCCAGCGCCTCCTCAGACTGCGGCAGCCACTGCAATGTGGCGGTGAGGGAACTGACTAGTATTATTGATCAGTTCCGCCATTTTTACTGAGATTGTTATTGTTCACAGTCGGGAAAAATTGGCGGCGCTTCTCAACCCAATAGCGCCTGATCTCCTCACTGCTTTCAAACATGGTTTTTAAGCTCTTTTTTTCATGTTAAAGGACTTCATAAAAAGACAGTCCAATCAGTGCTATTAGAAATGTTGGAGATAACAAACGAAATATCTCTCTCAGTCTCCGCGTAGGAAGGGCAAATTCCAATCTTTGTTTTCAACCACTCATTCCACGTTTCACTGTGCATTCCTTTCCTTGTTTCTGCTTCACAAAAACTTAAAAGTAGTTTCCAGAATACCTCCATATTGCAGATTAACATCATTTCCCGTTTTCGTTTGCTTCATTTCTAAAAGATTTAAACTCTATCTTTGGCCGGTCGGCTTTAAGCAACAGCGAACTAAACACGTCCTCACGGGTAGGCCGCTCGCTGAATAATGAGATTTGACTGTGCCCGGCCAAATATGATGTCATACCCGCGCAGCAGGCCGTGCAAAGCGGTCCGGGCATCAATATTGGTTGAAGGCGGTCTAGAATGAGACGGTTAAAGCCATATACATTTTTTTGTTCATTTTATTGTGTCTCAGAGAGAATGTAAATATACGGGTTCACGATCGCCCATGTTATTCTGCACGGAAACCCCCGTTTCAATGTACTGCTTTCGTCGATTTTTAGAGGTTTTGGGTGTTAATTTTTTGGAAAAAGGTGTTAAATTTGGCCAAAACTGATATGTGATGGACGTGATTTGTATGTGAAAAAGGGGGTTTTTCGGGCAGAATCACATGGGTGGTCGTGAACGAACATATTTTACATTCTCTATGTCTTTAGTTCTTCAGCAACATTTTTTCCTCCCTGCACTTTTGCTTTGTTTCATTTACTACCCTTCGCTGGCTGCTTTAGGGGGTACTGTTGGATTCTGTTTTTGAAACCCTTGGTGGTGAGAACACCGCAGTATTATGGACTGTGATGTGTCTCTATTTGACGCCAGGAACACAGACACAATCAGCCGTGTCTCCCTGATGAGTCCGATCCAGCAGATGAAAGGCCTAGGAGCAGCAATACAAATAGATCTGCCTTCGAGAGGGATTACGATGGTTCTCTCATGCAACTAGTGAAGAGTTTTCATATTTATAATATATTTTCTAATTTATTCAACCCCCCCCCCCCCCCCCCCCCCCCCCCAAGTTCAAATCTTTGCCAAGTCATTACTGTGATGACTGAGGGGTTGTTGGCCTGCGCTTGTTTTCCCCCCACTTGTTCGCCTTTGTATTTGTCTGACTTTATCAAGTTTAAAAGGCTGTGCCAGTCTTGACTAGAAGTTACTGTGTTAGGTTTTCTTATGGGAGCAAGAATTCTATTAAATGTTGGTTAAAACTGACCCGTATAGGGAAACACAGATTACCATACCATCTTGACGAAAAGGGGAAGCATGCGTGGATTACAAATGTTCGTACAACTTTAGACAAATGTGGGTTTTCTAATGTTTGGGATAATCACAGTGTAGAGTCGGTTTCAATGTTCATTATTAAGATTTAGACAAAGGATAACTGATTGCAGGTGGCAGGAATGGGACAATCATACGCAAACAAGTGAAAGATATAGTTATGTAAGGGAGCCCTGTGTGTCTATGAATATCAGACGTGCAATAAATGTGTAAAGAATGTCCTAAGTAAATTTTGATTTTGAGTTTTATCTATGTTCACACGTTCTTTAAGGTATACAAGAACAACCAACTCACAGTTGTTATGTCCACAATGTTCCCTCTGCTGAGGAAGATGAATCCATTTTCTCCTTGTGTCCAGCTTAGACTGATTTGAGAAAAGAATTAATTCCAAGAAAATATTACATGAATCCATGTGTTCAGGTTGTGAAAAGAGGGCCGATTCCAGACCATGAACCTGGCGTTGATGAACCTGGTGCTGATGAACTGATGATCTGGTGCTTGATGAACTGTTGAACCTGGTGCTGATGAACTGATGAACCTGGTGCTGATGAACTGTTGAACCTGGTGCTGATGAACTGATGAACCTGGTGCTGATGAACTGTTGAACCTGGTGCTGATGAACTGATGAATCTGGTGCTGATGAACTGTTGACCCTGGTGCTAATGAACCGATGAATCTGGTGCTGATGAACTGTTGAACCTGGTGCTGATGAACCGATGAATCTGGTGCTGACGAACTGTTGAACCTGGTGCTGATGACCTGATGAACCTAGTGCTGATTCCAGACAATACATCTGGTGCTGATGAATCTAGTTTAATGAACCCCGTGCTCACAGTCTCTGAACAGGGCTGCAGTGACAGGCCACGGACTCCTGCAGCACTCACACGGCACGGCCAGGCAACGCCTTTCGCTGCCGGGAGACCCGCGAGGATACACACACGGCACGGGCCAGGCAACGCCTTTCGCTGCAGGGAGACCCGCGAGGATACACACACGGCACGGGCCAGGCAACGCCTTTCGCTGCAGGGAGACCCGCGAGGATACATTCGCTGCCGGGAGACCCGCGAGGATACACACACGGCACGGGCCAGGCAACGCCTTTCGCTGCAGGGAGACCCGCGAGGATACATTCGCTGCCGGGAGACCCACGAGGATACACACACGGCACGGGCCAGGCAACGCCTTTCGCTGCAGGGAGACCCGCGAGGATACATTCGCTGCCGGGAGACCCGCGAGGACACACACACGGCACGGGCCAGGCAACGCCTTTCGCTGCCGGGAGACCCGCGAGGATACACACACGGCACGGGCCAGGCAACGCCTTTCGCTGCCGGGAGACCCGCGAGGACACACACACGGCACGGGCCAGGCAACGCCTTTCGCTGCAGGGAGACCCGCGAGGATACACACACGGCACAGGCCAGGCAACGCCTTTCGCTGCCGGGAGACCCGCGAGGACACATTCGCTGCCGGGAGACCCGCGAGGATACACACACGGCACGGGCCAGGCAACGCCTTTCGCTGCCGGGAGACCCGCGAGGATACACACACGGCACGGGCCAGGCAACGCCTTTCGCTGCCGGGAGACCCGCGAGGATACACACACGGCACGGCCAGGCAACGCCTTTCTCTGCCGGAGACCCGCGAGGATTCTGACCGCTCTTCATGCCCTGGGCATGACAACAAGCATGGACAACAGCCCTGTACTTTCAAGGGTTTCACCCACTCCCCTACTCACCTTCTCCCTTTTCAACCCCTCCCCCCCCCCCCCCCCCACACACACACACTGCATGTCTGTCATCACCGTCTCTTCCTTGTGAATTGGCCTGATAAAACCTGACCCCAGTAAATCTGTCAGTGTCCCTCCCTCCCTCCCTCTGTTTGTGTGTGTGTGTGTGTGTGTGTGGTGTGTGTGTGTGTGTGTGTGTGTGTGTGTGTGTGTGTGTGTGTGCGCGCGCGCGCGCGCGTGCGCATTGTGGGTTCTGTGTGTGTGTTGTGTGTGTGTGTGTGTGTGTGGTGTGTGTGTGTGTGTGTGTGTGTGTGTGTTGTGTGTATGGTTTTTGTGTGTGCGTGTGTGTGTGTGTGGTTGTGTGTGTGTGTGTGTGTGTGTGTGTGTGTGTGTGTGTGTGTGTGAGTGTTGAGAGAGAGAGAGAGAGAGAGAGAGAGAGAGAGAGGGGAGAGAGAGAGAGAGAGAGAGAGAGAGAGTACACACAATATCAATTCCTGCCCCATCCTTCTCTCAACACCCTCCCACCCCCCACCCTTTTCACCTCCTGTGTGTGAGACAGGAACAGTGAGAACCAGCTTCTCTCTGTGTGTCGCTTCAGATATTTTCGTGTGTCACCATGCACTGTGCAGACAGCCGCCCAAAGAAAGGAACTCTAGCTGTCCAGACAGCCGCCCATTGAAAAGGGCCACAAGCTGTCCAGACAGCCGGCCGATAGAAAGAGTCACAAGCTATCCAGACAGCCGCCCAATGGAAAGGGCCACAAGCTGTCCAGACAGCCGGCCGATAGAAAGAGTCACAAGCTGTCCAGACAACCGTCCAATGGAAAGGGCCACAAGCTGTCATGACAGCCGGCCGATAGAAAGGGTCACAAGCTGTTCAGACAGCCGCCCAATGGAAAGGGCCACAAGCTGTCCAGACAGCCGGCCGATAGAAAGAGTCACAAGCTGTCCAGACAGCCGCCCAATGGAAAGGGCCACAAGCTGTCCAGACAGCCGGCCGATAGAAAGAGTCACAAGCTGTCCAGACAGCCGCCCAATGGAAAGGGCCACAAGCGGTCAAGACAGCCGGCCGATAGAAAGAGTCACAAGCTGTCCAGACAGCCGCCCAATGGAAAGGGCCACAAGCTGTCATGACAGCCGGCCGATAGAAAGGGTCACAAGCTGTTCAGACAGCCGCCCAATGGAAAGGGCCACAAGCTGTCAAGACAGCCGGCCGATAGAAAGAGTCACAAGCTGTCCAGACAGTCGCCCAATGGAAAGGGCCACAAGCTGTCAAGACAGCCGGCCGATAGAAAGAATCACAAGCTGTCCAGACAGCCGCCCAATGGAAAGGGCCACAAGCTGTCATGACAGCCGGCCGATAGAAAGGGTCACAAGCTGTCCAGATGGCCGCCCAATGGAAAGGGCCACAAGCTGTCATGACAACCGGCCAATAGAAAGGGTCACAAGCTGTTCAGACAGCCGGCCAATAGAAAGGGACACAAGCTGTTCAGACAGCCATCCAATGGAAAGGGCCACAGCTGTCCAGACAGCCGCCCAATGGAAAGGGAAGCAAGCTGTCTAGATAGCTGCCCAATAAAAAGGGTCAAAATCTGTTCAGACAGCCGTCCAATGGAAAGGGCCACAAGCTGTCTAGACAGCCGCCCAATGGAAAGGGTCACAAGCTGTCCAGACAGACGCACAATGGAAAGGGTCACAAGCTGTCTAGGCAGCCGCCCAATGGAAATGGTCACAAGCTGTCTAGACAGCCGCCCAATGGAAAGGGTAAAAAGCTGTCTAGATAGCCGCCCAATAGAAAGGGTCACAAGCTGTCTAGACAGCCGCCCAATTGAAAGGGTCACAAGCTGTCTAGACAGCCGCCCATAGAAAGAGTAACAAGCTGTCTAGACAGCCGCCCAATGGAAAGGGTCACAAGCTGTCCAGACAGCCGCACAATAGAAAGGGTCACAAGCTGTCCAGACAGCCCCCAATGAAAAGGGTCACAAGCTGTCCAGACAGGCGCCCAATGAAAAGGGTCACAAGTTTACTAGGCAGCCGCCTAATGAAAAGGGTCACAAGCTGTCCAGACAGCCGCCCAATGGAAATGGTTACAAGCTGTCCAGACAGCCGCCCAATGAAAAGGGTCACAAGCTGTCTAGGCAGCCGCCCAATGGAAAGGGTCACAAGCTGTCTAGGCAGCCGCCCAATGGAAAGGGTCTCAAGCTGTCTAGGCAGCCGCCCAATGGAAAGGGTCACAAGCTGTTTAGACAGCCGCCCAATGGAAAGGATCACAAGCTGTTCTAGGCAGCCGCCCAGTGGAAAGGGTCACAAGCTGTCTAGGCAGCCGCCCAATGGAAAGGGTCACAAGCTGTCTAGGCAGCCGCCCAATGGAAAGGGTCACAAGCTGTCTAGGCAGCCGCCCAATGGAAAGAGTCACAAGCTGTCTAGGCAGCCGCCTAATAGAAAGAGTCACAAGCTGTCCAGACAGTACCCAATGGAAAAGAGACACAACTAGATAGCCGCTCAATGGAAAGAATCACAAGCTGTCTAGATAGCAGCTCACTGGAAAGGGTCACAAACTGCCCAGACACCGCACATG
>JAFLJL010018961.1:28257-39099 GCA_018398815.1 Conus ventricosus | reverse complement strand
TCCACTGCTTTAGCATTACATTTTCTGCAGCATTGAGGTGGAACTGTGTGGGCCTAAGAGTGCCCGGGACATTGGTCAGCTATTGGGGTTTTTATGGCTTGGTTCACTATATCCACTTTATCAGACTAAACAACACATTGTCGATATTATTCTTTTTTTCATATTAGAAGTATCTGGTCATAAACCTATTTATTTGAAAAGTACATTTCATAGTTGTAATACTTGTATACAGGCTGTCTCCTCTGGCTTGATGAAATTGCTTGCAAAACAGTTTTTTTTTTAAAAGGCACACTCAGAAGACATGAAATTGCACTGACCCACAACCAAGTCAGACCAGCATGACAAAGAATCAAGAATCCCATGACCAGCTATCTCTTTCATGTTTTTAATGAAAGAGAGTGAATTAAGATTATGGTCAAATATCGTTGCTTTCACTTTCAGCGTTTTCTGTGTATGCTGACATGTTGCCAACAGCAGTTTGGTTGGCTGTCAGTATTCTTTGACAACAGAAGTGAAACTGTTTATTAGTTTGTTATAAAATTGTTGCATGCTGGCATAAATCTGATTTGTTTGTTGTGACAAAAGATCTTTTTTGTGTAAAATGGTTCCAACCTGTGAGGACTGCGTGTTGTGCTGGGCTCTAATGAAACTGAAACAAAAAACTGAAACCCCTCTTGCCCAGGACAGAGTAATATGCTCCTGAATGTGCATTATTTCATCCTCTTCAGTATTTATATCATGTTCAAAACTTCACAAAATTTTACTTTTCATTGGTACATTTGATATGCACAGGTATCAAAACATCCTTTACAAGTTGTACATCATGACAATCAAACTGAATTTCACAAAATTTTTACACTGATATTGTGCATGAATATTTTTCTATCTTTTATTATTGCCTTGTATACATGTAATATTTTCATGTAACAATCGCATGAAAAAAAGAAATCTCATGCTGATACATTATTACGATAATCTTATTGTTGCATTTAGTTAGTGAAGCAGAATAGCATAGCAGCTGTGAAAACAAAGATTTAAGATTCATCCAGCCACCTTGCAGACAAAACATTTTTTGCTGTGCTTAGTTCTAAATTTGTACCCTTGCAAAGAATATTTACTGATGTTTCCAGATCTGAGGAAGTAGTTGCTTCTGCTAAATTTACAGCTCAACAGCTGACTGTCAGAAATGTAAACCATTCCCCAGACAATTCCACCCACATTGCTGTTTTCACAGCTTCAGTCCTGGCTCTTAAGGTTCTGGATCAAAACATAAAGAGATTAAGAAGTGCATGGGGTCTGTAGACTGGAAATCAGCTCTCGAAAATACATCATGTGAAGAGGCTTGGTCAGTGTTTACCGGGAAGGTGAAAAACTGTATGGATGATTCATTCCAAAAACTAGACCTGGCTCAGAAAAAAAGAAGAAGAACTGTGGATGAATGAAAAGTGTTTGCAAAGGTCAAGAAGAAATATGCTGCCTTTAAGAGGTATATGGAAACAAGAGACGGTGGAGACTATCTGGAGTATGCCAAGGCTAGAAATCAGGCAAAATGGGAGTGCCGGAAGGCTGTCAGAGACCTTGAAAGAAAGATAGCGCAGGAATCAAGGGACAACCCAAAAGCTTTTTTCTCATATGCAAAGAGTAAGTTAAATACCAGATCTGGCGTTGCAGACCTAATTAGAGACGAGGGCTCAGTGGCCAGCAGCAATAGTGAGAAAGCCGACTTACTGAACTCCTTCTTTTGTTCAGTGTTCACAGGGGAAAGACACCGGTAATGTGCCAGAGTTTTTAGAGAGAGGTTTTGAACAGCCACTTGAAAATGTGAACATCTCAGAAGATGAGGTGAGAAAGAAACTTCAGAAGTTGGTCCCTGGCAAGCTATGGGCCCAGATGGTGTCCCCCCATCTGTGCTGAAGGCGTGTGCAGAAGAATTGTTGTTCCACTGGCCATCATCATGAACAGGTCTATCCAAGAGGGCGCCCTGCCCAGCGAGTGGAAAATAGCACATGTACTCCTATTTTCAAGAAAGGTAAAAAAGACAACCCCCGGGAACTACAGACCTGTTAGCCTCACATGTGTGTGCTGCAAGATTCTAGAATCCATTTTGCGTGATCACTTCATTGAGCACTTCAGGGCAAATAACCTGTTCAGTTCATGTCAGCATGGTTTCATCAGTGGTCGCTCTTGTTCAACTAACCTGATAGCTGTCTTAGACTTGTGGACGAGAATACTTGAGGATGAGGGCGCTGTAGATGCCATATACCTTGATTTCGCGAAAGCGTTCGATACTGTACCACACGAACGATTACTGAAAAAAAAAGGAAGGATATGGTATCAGAGGCCATCTACTTGCATGGGTGAAAAACTTCCTTGTGGGACGAAAACAGCGTGTTGTTCTCAACGGAACAGAGTCTTCGGGGGGGACGTGCTCTCGGGCATTCCTCAGGGGAGCGTACTTGGCCCGTTTCTCTTCGTCTGCTTTGTGAACGATCTGCCTGAGGCCGTCCACTCAACTAGTTTCCTTTTCGCGGACGACACTAAACTGTTCGCCAAAGTCCCAGACAATGCTGATGTCCTGCAGGACGACCTTGATAGACTAAAGCTCTGGTCCGATTTATGGCAGCTCCGCTTCAATGCGGGCAAGTGCAAAGTCATGCATATAGGCAAACAGAGTCAGCCAGCACAGTACAGTATGAGGTCAGGCACTGATGAGATCACTCTAGAGACTTGTGTAATTGAAAAGACCTTGGTGTCAATGTAGACAACGAATTCAAATTCAGTGGTCATGTGAGCATTCAAGTTGATAAGGCGAATAGGCTGTTGGCACTGCTTCGGAGAGGCTTCACCGTGCTCGATTTTCTCTCATTTCCACTACTGTACAAATCAGTGATTCGCCCGCACCTTGAGTACGGGAACGTTGTGTGGCACCCTCGCTTGAAAGGTGATGAAGAACAGTTGGAGAAGGTTGCAGCGTCGAGCTACCAAGCTGATTCCTGAGCTGGCCAGCATGGACTATGAGGACAGACTGAGGAGACTCAAACTGCCGAGCCTCTACTACAGGCGTGCTCGCGGGGATATGATAGAGTGCTACAAGTACTTGAGGGGCACCTACGATGTCTCAAGTGATCTGCTTCCCCGCGACACGGACTCCACTACCAGAGGTCACAGCTTCAAGCTGAAGAAAACATTTGCGAGGCTGTCAGTGAGGAGAAACTTCTTTGCAGTAAGAGTTGGTCAATGCTTGGAATGCTCTGCCTGAGGCGGTGGTGTTAGCACCAAGCCTCAACAGTTTCAAGAACAGATTGGATGCAGTGTGGTCACAGCACATGTACTCTCAGGACTCGTCCTGGTTCGCCAACCCACCCCGCATGCGCACCACATTTAATGCAAGTTTGAGTGTGCAAGCACAAGAGGATGAAAAGGAGAACGAAGATGAGGATCAACCGGCTGATAGGCAGATTGCCTGAACACAGCTGTAGCTTAAAGTAAAGTAAAGTAAAGTATAAAGTTCCCCTCATTCTTTCTGACTCCTTTTCTGCTGTGAGACCATTGTTGGCCATAACCTCAACCATCCTAAATTTTTACGAGGTGTACACTTTTCTGAAATCTGATGATTTAGATTACAACATAGGTTTTTGCTAGGGCTCCCAGTCCTGTTGGCATTTGAGGCAGAGAGGTGGTTGATAACCTTGCTAAGAATGCCACAAAAAAAAGAATGAGCAGATCTTAATCCCTCACTCTGATCTGAACCCTAAAGCTCAGACCTGGTGTCAGGGGTCTTGCAAGAGGACTGGATAAACTCTCAAATCTGCCATACCTCAAAGACTTTTCCCAGGGTGCCACTGGTGGCCTTTAAAGAAGAAACAGTTTGCTGTCACAGTTGTGTGGTGTGTTCCATGTGATGTTCCATTCACTGTAAAACATGTCCATGTGGATTGTGTTAGGACTTTCATGGTGTCAGACATAATCATCTTACTGCAAAATCCATGAAAGCCTTTTTCGGAGATGTGTCTGATGTGGTTTTTGAATTCCTGAGAGATAACTTCTCATCTGACCTAAGATTATGTAGAAGAAAGATTTGAATTTGTTTAAAGATTTTTTATTTTTTTTAATGTCTGTGTACAGAGTTGATTCTGATAAGATGATGGTACTGATGTTCCCCTTAGCAGTCATCTTGTCTGTAAACAACTTGAATTAAAACAAAACAACTTTTGCAGTGGTTTATATTTGTGTGATTCACCCTACTTTAAGTTGTGCCTTTGCATTTACTTTTGTTTACCTCTATTTTTTTTCCCCCTATTTTTCATTTTCATTTTTCATATTCTGTCATATAGATTGTACCCGTGTAATGGCAAGTATTTTTTTGTTTATCAGTTCATCTGGAATATATTAAAACATACATGTATCATTGCTTTTGTAATACAGTGGTGTATTAAGTCTGAATATTTCTATGTTTTTCATAAAAATGCATTACTCACTGATGAGTGTTCAGGTGGTATTTAGTTGTGCCTATTTGAAGATAATCAAGACTTTTATCACTTAGTTTTGACATTATTTCTACTGATTTGACATACATTGATGCAACCTAAGAATTTCTACTGTATAAATCCCTTCAGTCTGTACTGGTTTGATATTCAAAGGATACTAACTACAAGGATTCAACAAGACAGATCTCATGGTGATACGAAATACACAGGAAAATCCCTTTAAAGAGTCAGTAAATATATTATATGTCTTTACTGATTGTCACATACAGGACAATATCACATGATACAATTTCAACAGCACATGTTGACATGCACAGGGTACGAGCAAAGGCAGAGGTCTGTGTTGATTTGATACATAGGATAATACCTGCTATGCACAAGTCTGTACGAATTTGGCATACACAGGTGCATGCTTACAACATGTTTTCATTACCTGTCATGTAATGTAATGATTTAACTTACACAGGAAACTTCGTGCAACATTTCAAGGGCACAAGCACCTGCGCAGAACATTGCCTACAAAGCCTCAGCATCCCCACCTCACCTCTCCTTGCATCACTTAATTTCAACATGAACATCAGTCTGTCATTACTTGCTCTGCCAACATGTTAAATGCTGTTTCTGGCAATGATGCTGTGCTTCGTGATATCCCTTTTTTTGCTGTTGTTAGCCTTCCTGGAAACACAACAGCAGGATTTAGTTTGATGCTGTTTCAGACAATTTATTTTAACAATAAGACTAACAAACATAAGCAATCAACAGAATTTGAAGCTGTTTTAATAGTATTGAAGCAATGAAGTTTTTTCCTGGCCAAGTCACTGCTCATGACATTCTTACCGGGCTGAGTTGCTACTCATATCACCAACACTGGTTGTCAGGAAAGCTGGTTAGTGTAAACTGATTTTGTTATTCCTTTCAACTTCAGTAACACTTGCTAAAATGTACTGAACTGTTGTTTTACTATTAAAAGAAAACTGCATAGAGTAAGGAAAAGAAATGAGGGTCTATGTAAATGAAATTGGCATTATCAAGGCACATCTTTTTTTAGCATGGTCATATGCTGCATACTTGAGGTCATCATGAAAATAGTTTTTGTTGTCTGGTTTGGCACTCTGTGAGATGCTGAGACTCTTTAGTACAAGCGATATCCTTACATTATTGAATATCTGTGCTAGTAGTTTCTTCTTTTCTGTTGTTCTGTGTGACTTTTTGCTCTGTCTTTACTGTTATCCTGTGTGTGTGTGTGTGTGTGTGCGTGCGCATGTATACGTGTGTGTGTACGTGCGTGCGTGTGTACCTTTGTGGTCCATTCTCCTGTCTTTGTTCCAGAAATTCTTCTATATTTTTTTTATCTGGTCAGAATTTATGACTTACCAGGTGGGTTGTTTTTGTTGCTATTTTGTTTTAACTGTAATCTAACATGTAGGTGGTGAAAATTAACACTGTCCAGAGTGGACCATAGCTGTCCATTCTACTGCATCAACTTGCCCATGTTACGTCCATTTTTTTTTTATTATTATAATTTTTTTGTTTTTGTTTTTTGTTAAAAAATTCTTCCTGTGTAAGACAGTTTCTGTCTTCATCCTGAATGGTACTGGTTTTGCTTTGCATTTGTTTGGTCAAATCTTTTACAACCTTAAAAGCTTTCTTTGTGTTGTTCTTGTCCAGGTTTTTTTCCAGTGACCTTACTCAGTTGTTCGATCCAGCTGATCTCTGCATTCTTCTTTTCCCCCATTGATTTTCTTTTATTATTATGCTGTGTTTTCCCCCCCCAGTCGTTCATCTCTAAGATGTTGCTTATCTTCCATGGCTTTGATCTCCAGTGGCTTATTCATAGATCTTCTGTTGCTGTTTCTGTCATTACCTTGTTGAAATTACTTGTGAAGGCTTCAGGGTATTCTTGCAGTTTTAGCAGTGGGGTGAATTTTCCTCCTATGGCTGCTTTGGAATTGTTCAGCGATTCAGGATCTTATAGTTTGTTAAGATTGAATTTCAGATGGCTGATGTTTAACTCTGTTGACCTTTAAAGTACATTAAACCTCAAGACAAGGTCATGGTACTACCAAGCACCAACTTCAGTTCTTGGAAGTGTGCTTGTTTTAGCCTTATTATACCAGACCTTTTTCATGTAATTCACAAGAATATAGTCTATTAAGCTGTAATACTGTTTGAGTCTTTTGGCTGTAATACTGACTGGATGGGGAAAGCCATGTCCATCGTTGGCATGCTTTATGTTCACCGAAAGTGTTTGCAAGAATCAAGTCATTATTATGGGTGCGTACTCACAGGTATTTTTCCTATTATTGGCAGTTTCATTACTGCAGGGGCTGCAGAAATTCCACCTGTCTTCTGGGAAATCATACCCAGCCTTGGCATTCCAGTCACCCTGAACAATGAGAGTGTCTTTCTTGTCAGCCTTACAGATGACCGTTTGGAGCTGAGAATAGAATGATTCAATCTAATCATCATCATAGTTTTAGGTGGTGGCATATTTTGCGCTAAGGTGTTGAAATAATGATTTTTTTTTTGCAGGCATATAGATTTTTTTTCTTGTATTTGTTTGTTACATATAGGTATGTTTTTCCATTAATTCTTTTTTACTTTTTTTTTTCTTGTCAGGAGTGATAAATTAAATACAGAATGGTTTATGCTATGAACACAGCCTAGTTCATTCTATTGTAAAAATGTCAGTAATTTTGCTCCCATAGTATCTGTACGCCTTTTTGTTTGTGGATATTTTGTTTCATGATGGTTTGTGTCTTCTTTAGGATGGGATATTTTATTCCAGTACTGCTGACAGCCCTGAAAATGCCCTGCGTGGCCAGCTGGGCTGTTTAAATAAAAGTCTATGAAAAAAAAAGGAAAAGTCAAACCTGTCAAAGTGTACATAATAGCAACAAATGATTCTCTTATCCCTCATCATAGCTCATGGATATTAGATGACCAACAATCATGATCTTTACTTGTAACCGAGTTTTGAGGCTATCTCCACAAAATTATGTACTGTCAGTAAAGCAAGGTCCCACATTTATACTAGAAGTTATTTGTTCTTGTCCACAAGCACACACACACACACACACACACACACACACCACACACACACACACACACACACACACACACACACACACACACACTATATATAGATGCATATATATATATATATAAAACCAGATATGCAAACCATAAACAGTCTTTCAAAAAATGAAAAATAAAAAAACCAAACAGAAATTAAGTAAATATATTTGGAAGCTGAAAAATAAGAAAATAGATTACAACATATCATGGAAAATTATAAAAAGAGCAACACCATACAACAACATTCTAAAAAATGCAACTTATGTACTACAGAAAAGTGGCTGATATTATGTAAACCCCACCTAGCATCCCTGAACTCCAAAGTAGAAATGATAAACAATTGCAGGCATAAATGGAAATCTTTGTCAATGCACCATTCCGTGGCACGTCCCCCTGAACGCGCCCCAAAAAAGAAAAACCGGCAGGCCACGTGCCACACGCACAGAACTCACACGCTCACACACCACAATATATAACACCGGTGGCATGCCCAAATTGTATTGTATACCCTGAGGAGAGCGCTTTTAGCTTGAAACAAGCTTGTAGGTTTTAACCTCTTCATTTTAAAATCCTATTTAAACTGGTATATATATATATACTATATATATATATCCCTATGTGTGAGTGTGTGTTGTGTGTGTGTGTGTGTGTGCATGTGTTTGTGTCTTTGCAAGGCATGATGTTTTAAAGATAAGTGAGTTTGTATGCATTGCTGCCGACTTTGTTGTTTGGTTTATTGTTTGTTTGCTTTATGATCAAACATGCAAAATTGTGTCTTTCTAATCAAAGTAAAATATGATCTTTCATGACAGTTAAGTATTGTCCTATAATCAGTGGAAATTTAATGTAGATTATGTTAATAAAAAAAAAAGAATGGATAATGTATTCTTGAAGTATTGTCAAGGATTTGTATTTTTACTTATTTCATTTACACAGATTACAATGATGACTGGTTCGTAACTGGAAATGATAAACACATAAAACATCTTGTTTTTCCACAATAACCTTTGTCAAGTCTTTTTTTAAATGTCCATTTTCACTCTTTCTTTTCTTTGATATTTTGTCTTGTGTGTGTGTGTGTGTGTGTGTTGTGTGTGTGTGAGTGTGTGTGTGGGTGTAGTGTGTGTGTGTGTGTGTTGTTTTGTTTTCTGATTAGAACAGACTGTTACTGTAGCTGTGTTATATTTCCTGTAATAATCTCTGAGTTGATAGTGACCGGAAAAGCATAACTGATTCCTTATGTAGTGGAATTTCTTAATGAACATCCAAAATCCTTTCGAATTAAGAAATCAGGATTCCTTGAAACATGGGTGTTCAGAAAGGCATAAAGAGTCTTATGAAACAAAGGGTGTTTCATGTGGGATGTATGTATTACAACAAAATTAAAAAGGAAAAAAAGATGTTCCTGAAAAAAAATTCCTTGAAGGTAGGGTTGCTTGTTGCACTTATGCATGTATGCACATGCATGCACACACAAACACACACACACACTAATATGCGTGCATGCATGCATATGCATATCATGCGTGCATGCACGCTCATACACGTTTTTTACTCTTTCAGTTTTATCGTGACATCTCACCTCTATGGTTTAACTCCAACATTGAATTCTCAACAACCCTAGCCAAAGCCATTCCCAGGCTCTTCCTGTTGCCAATTTGGGCACCATCTCTGGAGAGCTATTAGCATCAGGTCGTCCTTAGACAGCCATCAGAGGTGGCCTGCACAGGCTGACAAGTCATTGTGAGTCAAAATGCCTGGACTTTTCTGTCCACCAGGACGTAACTCGGCTCCCCAAGTAACAACATCGCTAAATAGTTGCAAATTAACTCGGGGAGATGACACCATCTCATCCTATCAGCATCAGTCAACATGAATCAGCCACACCGAAATTGTCGTTATTGTCAATTTTCCCAATGGTTAGAGCGTTTGCTGCAGACCTGACGGTCTCGAGTTCGAACCACAAAAAGCCCTCTCTGTCCACCCAGCAGTAAAAGGGTAACCGATTCAGTTCAGGAAGGTTAAAGGCGCGGAAGGAGAGGGATGGGCATCGCATTCCATCACACCATGCATAGACACGATAAACCTCTGACCGTTCACTGCTCCTTCAGCCATTAGGCTAAGGGGGTGTTAAACCTTTTTTTTTTTTTTAATTTAAACTACGATGGTAGATAATATCTCTTTTGACTCAGTGCCTTCAGGCACTGATGGAAGATAAAATGAAATTGAGATCGCCTTGTGATAGCAAGGCATGAGGGGCCACAGAATTTAAGACTTCAGGAGGGATTTGATCTTTCATTTTCGGTCTGATCAGGATAAGATATTCAGGAATGCCCTCTGTTCATTGTCAAGATTTCTTTCGTTCTTGGTTTTTTTTTTTCGTTTCTTTCTTTCTTAATTTTCCCTTTTCCCCATCAGATCCTCAAAGTTCCCACAGAGAGAGAGAGAGAGAGAGCAAACATGATGGCAAACCTTCGTGAAGACTTACACAGGAACAGCTGCATTCTAAATAGAACAAAAGGAACTGAAATTAACATCTGGAGAGGGATAATGGATTTTGGAAGCACACAGTCGTAATGGGTTCACCTCTACCACTCCTCTTTCCCTCGTCCCCTCTTCCTCCTCTCCAGCCAGAGGGCACCAGTTAGTCTCTCTCTCCTCTCTCCTCTCTCCTCTCTCTCTCTCTCTTTTTCAAAGTGTAAACAGTAGGTATGCCTGTGTTCTGCACTCAACTTGCATGATACATGCGAGCATCAGTCAGTCTCATGGGTTACAGATGTCTGCAATGTGAGAAATTTGGGCCTGGCTTTGAAAGACCTCCATGAAGTGGATGAGACTGAGATGTGATGGTGCCTGGGACAGGTTGAGGGGGATCGTCATTGCCCAAGGATCTGTCAGCACCTCTGCGACCTGCAATCAGGCACAATACTTGCATACCACAATGAACTTTGGACAACAGTTCTTATGGGTTTGAACCCACAACTTGAGTTTTTCAGTTAAAATGATCGAACACTTAAAAACTATTGTTTTGCGCTATTTGAGTTTCTTATCACAGCAATCTAGGCTGTGTTGGAAATTGACCGCGCACCGAGTTTTTTCTCTTTATTTGGGAATATTACCTGTCCTAAGCTCGACGGAATTCACTCAGACCATTATCAGCGTACACGATGCATGCTGTGTGTATACACGTAGAGAATGTCAATATCTATGTTCAGCTCACCCATCTTATTTTGCACGAAAACCCCCCTTTCACAAACAAATCCTTCCTTCAGTTTTT
>JAFLJL010018961.1:0-27257 GCA_018398815.1 Conus ventricosus | reverse complement strand
TTCTTTTTTGTTAAAAAGTTTATCCATCGCATCTTCACAGTCTGAAGAGAGAAGGCGAGTCCTGTGCGCAGCTTGTGCTCTGCGCATGCCAGAAACCCCACATCAACCAGATGTCCATGATAACATTCTGTATATTTATAAGTATGTGTGTGTGTATACATACGTAAATATTTACACACACACACACACACACACATAGGCTACACACACGCACGTGAGTGTGTGTAGCCTATGGTGTGTGTGTGTGTGTGGTGTAAAAAGGGTCAACCCAAAACCCATGGACGCTACAATAGGGAGGCAGTACGATGTTGTGTCAAGCCTACCATCCAGGGGCCGGAACAGCGCAGTTGGTAGAAAGTCGGACTCGTAGTTCTAGTCATCCTGGGGATAGGGGTTCGAATCTCCGCCGAGACCGTTTCAGTACCTAGTGGCTTTCCCTAGGAGTTACCACTGGCTTTGACTCCATTTCCTACAAGTGTGTTGAATGAGACTATAAGCTGAGGTGCCGTGTGTGAAGGCACGCATTACCAATTGCGCACACAATAAATCCCATCACTGTCCTTCGGCAGAGCAGGCCCCGTAGGCCGATGGTGAAGGATGACCTGAGAGAATGTCAATATCTATGTTCAAGCTCACCCATCTTATTTTGCACGAAAACCCCCCTTTTCACAAACAAATCACGTCCTTCTCATATCAGTTTTTACCAAAATTAACACCTGTTTTTAAACAAAATTAACATGCAAAAACCTCTAAAATTGACGTAATCAGTACATTAAAATGGGGGCTTATGTGCTAGATAAGATTTGGTGATCGTGAACATAGATATTTACATTCACTCCAGGTCATAAAAAATCTAATGGTTTACAGAATTAATTAATTTTTTAATTGTCGTTTTTATTTGAGTTTAAAAATGAAGCCCGAAGTAGCTACAGAGCTTATTAATATACTTTACGAGTTGGATTGGGAGCGGGAGGCTGATAAAGATCAGTTAAAGAGCAGGTTTGAAGAATTAATTACTGATCTTTTTGAGCGCATAAATATGCGAGAAAGCGTGAAGCAGGCCATCAGTAAAATACCAGATTCTTGGTCCCAACCGGTTATAAAGTTGTTTGCCATTTTAGTTGATAATATGGCTCCTGAAGATGCTAATCTGACTGTTTCTACTGACTCTGAAGGAGTAGCTATTCGCTTTAATGAAGATCAGGTTTTACGATTAGAAAAGACTATGAGTAACAGCTGAATTTACAATTTTTAAAAAATTTATTTTAGATTTATAAATGGCTGCCGAACTCAGTGAATCTGATTTAAAGAATTGTAATGATCTATTTGACGAAACAATGAAAGTATTAAACATTGATTTTAGTGAATTTGGGTTTGAGAATGATGTAAACAATATAATAAAAGATCATAGTGAACTATTTGACGAAGCAATCAAAGTGATGAACATTGACTGTAGTGATTCAGAAAAAGCTAAAATATTGCGGGTGTTATTGTAAGGTTAACGTGTCTTGAAGTGTTGCAACGCTTGGGTGAAGAATAAAAAGCACGTTTTACTTACTTTTATTTACATTTATTTTTTTTTATTTACGTAAATATTTGTGTTAAAAAATGAGCCTCACAAGCGAGTCTGAGTTTGAAAAACTGCCAGCCAGCGCACTAGTAAAAGGTAGTGACAAACAATTAAGCAATATGTTTAGTCAAGTAGACATGGACATCATTAACCCCTCGAACATTCAGGAAAGCGTGACACATGCTATCTCTAAAATCCCAGAGTCTCTTCAAACTGACCTGCCAGCAAAAGTGTTGTTGGCCATTCAGATTGAATATATAACTCCTGATGATAGTAGTATACTAGTTTGGGTTTCAACTAAAACAGAAAGAGTTATTAGCTATCGGTACTTTAATTCTGAAAGGGTCTGATTACATGCTTACACAGTTTAACCAGCAAGTGAAGAAGCGAATTGCTCGCGTTTCTGGCTGGTCGGAAGGAACAGTCCTCTCAAATTATATGAGAAAACAAAGTGTACTTATCCTATAGTTGGCATTCTTAACTGTCCTGTTCCAAGGAGTTCGTTTTAAAACGAGCAGTCTTAAACATACAAAATCCTGACAGCATGTGTTTCATGTGGTGTGTTGTTTGTAGCGCATCATTTACATCTGTAAAAAGAAGCAGAAGAGTTTCCATTATGACCAATACAAACAAGAGCTGAACTTGATAAACATACCCCTTTCCAGATAAGTATGAAGATATTCAGTTTGAAGAGCAAAACAAGCAATCACCGCAAATGTTATACACATGTCTGTAGAAGGCAATCTAGTGCCTATAGGGTTTCTCCCAACGCTCCTACTTTTGGCGAACAACCACTTAACAAACACGTTAGACTTGATTACTGTTACAGGATAGTACAAAGGCAATAAGTATGAATCCGGAACAATAAGCAGACTTATGGCTTTCTACCCCTCCCAATACCCCAATGGCTTTGTTAAAGGTGTTGGTTCCCCCCCCTCCCCCTTCCTACTATAGAAGCAGCTGCCAGCATAAGAAACATTGTAAAAAGTTTTGTAGACTGTGAAACCGAACTCTCACACCCAAAACCAGGGTCTAAAGTTAGTTTTAAAAATTTACACAAATGCCTCAAATGAGGCCATACGTGGTTCTATAGTGACTTTGAATCAATCTTGCCACAGTTTACTACGTCCTCCAACAAGAACAAAAAAACACCCTTATTAAACTACCATCAGGCTCTGTTCTTATGCGTTTATTGTTTGTTAGGTCAGACGGTCAAAACACACAACACCTGAGATTACAGAGGCCCCAACGCAGATAGTAGATTTTAGGAGCAGATGATACAACTTCGCAATCAGTTATCCAAACACAACTACACATCTTTCAGACATTGTTTGACTCATGAAGACAAAGAACGCTATGACTCAGCCATCACTGTTGGATATTAACAGAGAATTATTAGGCGACACAGTGAGAGCCACGATCACATTACTGGAAAGTTCAGAGGAGTGCACACAAACAGTTGTTAATCTTACGCTTAATGGTTGACCACAAGGACTTGGATTGGAAACTGCCTATCTTCTTTCATATCTACGAGGCGCTTACGATTCTCATTTTATATGAAAGCAGTGGAATTGAATATAAGAGGGTTACCTGCATTGCACAGTCTTCAGAAAAGTACATGACTTTTAACTCTTGATGTTTATCCTTGTATGACTCTGCCAACATCTGATGGCTAGTTTAGATAAGTTAGCAGGATCTCTACAAGACTTTCCAATAATAAACAATTTTTTGGACCCATCTTTAGTGGTAAAGGCGTCTATCCATATGAATTCATGACACTTGTGGGAAAGGTTTGATGAAGACTCACTTCCTCCTAAAGGCGCTTATTTTCTAGTCTTGTGGTAAGACATAACTGACCTTGACTATGAATACGCTCAAAAGGCCTGGACTGAATTACACTGGAACAATGGGCGATTATCACGACACTACTGATGGCTGGAGTGGGTTTATTGGCAGACGTCTTTCAGAATTACGATCTACATGCCATGAAACATTACTGCTTAGTCATCACATTACATCTCTGCCCCAGGCCTTTCTTGGGAATGCTTCTTACAAGTCTACAAAACCCTCCAGGATTTCCAGCATTGACTTTATATTGATCTACCCAACTCCAGATATTGAGTCACGGTCTACGGCGGAGGTATCAGCATGGCCTCACATCCTTATGCAAAAGCCAACAAAAGTATTTTAGACGATTATGATCACTAAACCGTCCAACTATCTAATGTACTTAGACGCCAACACTCTGTATGGATGGGCTATGATGTCAACGCTTCACTAAGAAACTTTAAGATGTGCAAGGGCCATGAAGTTAATACAGTGTTAGGTATTCTGTCACAGCTTACGCCCGGATAATCCAGTGGGACTAATTTTGGAAGTAGACTTAGAATATATCCTAAAGAATTCACGATCCTCCACAACGATTACCACTAGCGCAGAAAGATTAAAGTTGAGTCCTATCGAAACCTCCTAAACTTGTGCCTAATCTTAGACATAAAATAATATGTATGCCATTACAGACTCTACAGTTTTACTTTAAGACACCGATGAAAACTGACTGCTGTTCACAAGAATAATTATCTGTGATCAAGAGCCGTTTATGAGACATACATCAGTAGTATACTGATCTTAGAACCCATGCCACTGATGCTTCAGTGAAAGACATTTTCAAGTTGATGAATAACAGCTGTTTTGGCAAAAACATGGAGAACCCACACAAACGTAAAGATCGTGGAGCAATTAGTTACAACGAACAAAGAGCAATTAAGCTGGTCTCTACACCTAATATCAAGACTTTAGAGATTTACACGATAGCATGGTTTGGAATTTGATGAAGAAAGAAACAGGATGTTAAGGTTGGACAAGCGGTGTTAATTGGGTTACGGTGTTAGAGCTGTCAAAGCTTTTAATGCTAGAAATTTTTGTACGACTACTTTAACCCCTGTACCCAAAATCCAGAGTCTTTACACAGACACTGATTGTTTTTATTCTGGATGTTCCACTGAAGACTTCTATAAGGATTTAGAAATGAGGTAGCTAAAGGATGTTGATGGGAGGTACGCCCAGCGATTACTCACAAGACGTTCCTTTACATTTCAACTGTGAACAGAAAGTAATTGGAAAGATGAGGATGAACTTAATTGGGGACAGTTATAAAGAATATGTTGGTTTGCGGGCGAAAGATGTTTGCGTTGCTAGCCAGACTCTGTATAAAGAAGGCATAGGGCATACGTAAAGAACGTTGTTAAAAAATATATACTCACAACTACAAGGCAAGCTCTCTTGAAAACAAAGTATTTCATCACACAAGTTAATTTGCGCTTACTCCTTCATCAATTCAACACCAACTGCTGTAACAAGAAATCACTAGTCTCTAACAAATAAATCAAGAGAACTTACGTCATCTGAGTTTTATATGCTGTAGGCATTGGGGGAACTTTAAAAGATTAACTTGACAGGACTTGGCCTTGTACTTAACTTAAGAACCTAAAAGTACTCTAACTTAAGAACCTAACTAGTCCTTACTTAAGAAACCTAAAACTAGTACTTTCTTAAGAACCTTAAAACTAGTTACTTAGACTTAAGAAAACCTAACTAGTATTAAAAACTAGAACTTCATTTTTTTGCACGGAACTTATTTTAACTTGCACTTAACTTAAATAAAGTACTTTCTTAACTAACTTAAATTGTACTTATCGGTTCTTATTAGTTCTTAAAAAAACTATTCCATAGAAATGGGTCTACTGCAGGGGTTGTACTTTTTTTTTACAGGAAGCTGTTTCTTCTTCTTTTTTCTGTGGGGGCTTGTGATTTGTTGCTAAGTATGGTGTTAGGTATTTGATGCTAAAAAACACACCAGCAACAACAGCAGCCCCAATAATAATGATTATATCTTATCTGTTTGATCGTGATTGTGATGTTTAATTTGTTGTTGTTAATTGTGTTGGTTTGTTAATTGTGTTGTTGGTGGCGGCGATGTTGTATACTATCTAATATTTTTGTTTCTGTGCTTGGTTTGCTTTTATTAGTCTGTTCCATTCAGCTAGGATTACGCCAGGCCTCAAACACGTCCAGGATTTTTAGGCTTAGTAACATACTCATTGTGGTACATTCCACCTGTGGTACTTTCACTTTGTAGAAATTCTGCTCCTGCGGAATGTCCTGTGGAGGATTCCTGCGGACTGCTATTCCTGCGGACGTTTTCCTGATCGTCATTTTTGTTTTATTGCGATTTAACTTTTATATGATCAAAAATTAATATGATTAAAGTAAGTACCGGCCTGGGTTAAGGTGTGTCAGAACACTTGACAATAGGCTAGAACACCAAGGCTACATCAAATGTTGTTATGCTCTGCCATAGTTATTGTGGGGATTGTCTTTCAGTCGTTGACCAAGCTCCTAGCATAACATTATCGGTCTCCAAATCCCCCGAAGTGGTAGTGTGGCTGCCCACGTGGCGGGAGTAATCACAAACGGTCCACCGTAAAATGTTCTCATCCCAGCTGATGCATTGGTACCTTAGTGTTTCAAGTGCTTCGGTGTTCGGTTGATCCTTGAAGGTATTTAGCCAGGGGTACGACAAACAACTACAACAACAACATGAAAAGTAAATTAACCATGATGAATGACATAACATAGTCCCAAATCTGTATGATGTCACATGCAAGAGTTTATGAACTTGGTTAAAACCGATTCTTGTGATTAAGTATATTTTAAAATCTTTCTTCTGAATCAGCCGGCGCTATATTACGTACTAACTTAGCATATTAACTAAATCAATTGTCTGGACCCACCGATCTAACATTTTTTAACCTAGCTGTGCTTCGTACTAGCGTAATACTTCTCAAGTCTGATGTAGATAATTGTGGAAATTGTTCAATACTTAGTTCAGTGCCTAAATACTGTTCTAGTTTTTCCACACGCAGCCAGAGAGTATAATTCTTTCTTTATGGCGTGGTCTACGGAAGTAGTCTGCTTGCTTCCTACACTTTCAATAGTTCGTCACAATCCATTTTTAAAAAAATAAAAAATAATTATTACTTTTAAAACCATGACTTTAACGCTGGTAATTATGCAGTGCCTGTTGTGGTGTTATAGTTTATTCAACCCTTGAAAATGTTAGTTAGGAATAAAACCGCCCACAAGGGAAAGATAGGATGTCTTCGCAAAGCTAGTTGCAACTTATTTTTAGCTTTAACAACAAAAGATTCTCTGATTAAAAGCACATAGACAGCCTTTCGTATTATGTATTATTTTATTTATTTTTTTTAGTTATAAAAAGATGCAGTGAAAAAAGATTATCAATACGATTTACCTTCTGCAGTATATTTAGCGGGGCTTAGTATAGGCTTAGTGTGTTAGCAAAAAACATGTTTAAATGAGTCCGGCTGACCTAGGGAAGGTTAGACATTGAGGAATGTTGTTAAGGTTATAGTTGTAATTACTGCAGGGATTGCGTCAAAAGACTTTCTTGTTATAACCAGGGGGATTATCCCAGAAATATTAATGCATAGAAAGATTAATTCATAAAAAAATAATTTATAAAAAGATGTCTGGATTGGTTCTAATGGTGGGTAGGAGTATTGTTGATGCTTTAGCCCTATTTCTGGAAGCAATTATATAGTTTAGTAAATTCAGTCCGATGAAGAGAGAGAACGTATACAAGGAATGAAGATTTAGACCAAGCAAGAGACGCTTACGAGAAAGGCGATTTGTCACTTAGACTTTATTAATAAAAAATTTAAGAGAACAGGGGCATGCACGAGACCACATTACAGACGTTGATGACCGCTATGAAGAGTATTACTTAGTGACAGGAAAAAAAGTTTCTAACCAAGCCACCGCCAGAACTGTTTGACTTTTATGAACCAATTGCGGTACAGAAGACTGCAGAGTTAGTTTTTATTGCAGTTGGCATTAACCTCCAGTCTCTCTTGTTGCTCACTCTCTTGTGTAAAATAAAATGCATTAAAATATGGATAAAATATATTATTCTCCTGATGGGTATTGGAAAGGAAAGATGCTATTGAAAACTGAGGAGTAAAGCTGCTAGGTGTCGAATCAGATGCGATAGACTGGCTTTCAAAACAAGTAATATTGGCAAATATATTGCCTGCCCCAAAAAGAATAATTAAGGGCCTAGATTTGTTAACTCAGTTCCAAATGACCACCAAATGGACTTGTATCTTCCTTCATGACAAAGTTAGAGAAAAAGGTTTAAGTATGCTCTGACAGTTGTTGACTGGCTAAAGATACATAGGACGCTGAACTTAACAGATAAGACTCAACTGCTGTGGCAGTGGCTTTACAACAAAATATACATGAGAGGTTCCATTAAAGTATCCTAGGATGATTCAAGTTGTGATGGGATAAGAGTTTAAAGGTTCTGTTATAACCAGTGTTTTAATGCACCATGTTACGTTAAGAGGGGCTTCCCAGGAACCATTCGATCACAAGCCCTAGTAGAAAACTTTTAATAAGAATCTGGCTGACGCCTGTTTACCTATCAATTTTCACAGAGAAATTATGGACACTTACGAAGTAGAGAACGCGTTAACAAAATGGTTTGGGAATTGCCAAGCAGTCATATGCGCCATGACATGAAGGAATTTTAAAGCATCAGGCCTTAAACAGTACGCAATCAAATTTAAAAAAAAAATTACCATGACTGAAGATGAGCAAGGTAATCAAAAACTCTTGCGTTTGGACTAAAAGTAAGATACTTGTATGCTCCTGGAGAGGCAAGAAAGGTGATGTTAGAATTATGAGCTACGATCCTTTATGGTGCATTTTAGATGTATATGAAGGTGAAGAATTATGAAAACAACCCCTCAGTGTTTTATTTAAGAGAAACTCTTTCTGCTTAAAATGCCTCTGCCCCTAAAGATTCGTTTGTTCGTGGAAGAGCTGCAAGTTGGTCCGCCAAAAACAAATGTGAGTTAACCAAAAAAAAATAGTATTTATTTTTTGCTAATTCTTATTTTTTTGTTAAATTAGTTTTTTGGCTATTTTGGTTTAAACCGATCATGAAGTTTGTTTTTCATTGTTCTGTTTAATTGCATAGTATCTACTGTCGTGATGTAAACGTCTTTCTCATCTTTTTGAAGTTCAATTTTTTGCCGTCTGTAATCATCACCGTCGGCCATAGCTTCTGGAAATTCTTCGTCCGTAATGTTTTTCGTTCCTGTTTATGATTTGCCTTATTTTATTCTTAATGAACAAAGTTTTGCTGATGCTAGGGCTAAAATGGCCGTGTGGCTTTTGTAATTTAGGTGTAATTTTTTTTAAACAGCACTTACAATCATAGACATGGCGCCTAAAACCTATAACAAGGCCTCTAATGCTAATAAAAAGAAAGCTGGCGCCCAACCCAGTAGCTTAAAACAGCAAACACTAGACCAGCACTTACGCTAGTACAGCCGATGACGCCAGTAATTACATTAGACAAGAGCATTTTAAAGCTTTAGGCATTATTTCTTTCTTGGTAGCCTATACTTTTCCAAATCGCTTTCTCAATCCCATTTTGAAGATCAGTTATTTGCTCTAACTAAACTGTTGAACCTCCATTTTTTATTAAGATTATTTTATTATTAATCATGTAATATCTTCTTATTAATCATTTGGCAGCACTTCATCAACAGAGTTAAAAACGCAATAAAATCAACATACTTAAATGAAAATAACGTCGAGTACTGTTAGTCGTGTCCTTATCAACATTCACAGTAACTTGTCAGATGATACAAGGGTGTTTATTTCATCCTCCGTTTTATAGTACCATTGGCAATAAACGTGAGCTTAAGAGTGGGCATCCAAGTTTTCAGGACTGATTTGTACACCTCTGAATTAACGTATGTTCTGGCAAACTAGGATCGCCCTCCTCGGAGTAATAAAATAAGCGAAAAGCATCGTTCATTTTTTTTCTAGGCAGCGGTTGTAGTTTGTCTGGAGTTAATTTCTAATCCAAACGATGTCATTCCCCCTTTTGAGCTAAGGACCTCTTTCTGTAGCATAGATTCCAGAGCCCTGCTAGTTATTTCAATCTGTTTTTTCTGTTGTGTTCCTGGAACCAGGTAACAAGAATGGGTCCTTCATATAAGGCTTTTCTAAAATGGTTTTTCTTATCTAAGTATTACTTTGGGCTTCGTAGTTCAAACTTGAAGTTCCAAGCAATTCAGGAAGCAACGCCCAAGCATTCTCTCTTATATGAAGACCGTGTAATCATGTTTGCCAATAATCGTTTTGCCCATAAATTTCTTATCTTTCTAGCGTAGGATGCTGCTGTCGTTTTTTATCTTCAATTTCTGTTCGTTTGTAAAACCCCCATATATGTGTATTTTCAATCCATTAAACATTTCCTCGCACTCTATTAGATCAAAATCGGTTGTGTCTGCTAGGTTCTTTTAGCTCTACTGCAGTGCATTTTGGAGCTAGCTGTGCTATTTGATTTGGCCCTCGAGACATTCTTTTTTAATATTAACTTATTATTAAACAAAGTATTGAACTAGGGGCCGTGTCAGCCCGTAAGCTAGCTTGCGTGCTTAGTGATTTTTTTAACTTGTATTTTATTTTTTTTTTTTTGATCAGCTTTGTACCTTATTATAATTAAATTTTCACTTAAACCTTCTTCCAAATATCTTTGTTCCTTAGTGTAAATACTACAACCGATTTTAACTGCGATCGAAAGTCTTTTAAGACGGCATTGTATTTTTGAGGAAGTGCAACAGAAAAAACTACAGGCATGGCGCCCACTAATGGCTAGCTTTGACAGAGCTTTTCTTTTGTTTAACAAGGTCTTGTTCAGCTGAACAGTCATCAAATAATAAACTGGTTTCAGTTCCCTCAAATAGTCTATAGTATTGTTATAAAACAGTTAGTCTCAGTTTTGTCGCTAGATCAACTTGTAATATATTATTCGTCATGCGAATAAACCTCATTTCTTTTAGACTGTTGTGCTAAAGGTGTGCAGAATATAAACAATGTGCTCATAAAGAAACCTATATATTGTTTGTATACAATCAAGTACAAAGACAGTTTTCCACAACCCTGTAATCCCGCCAGTTAATGAGAAACAGTGTGATCTTTTGGCAGAAACTTCAAAACTATCCATCTATTTTTATTCAGAATATTTCTTTAGCATTTTAATATTGCTCGTTCTTTTAGCCTGTTTTCTTCAATGTTTAATGGGTATCACAAACCATAAAAACATGCGTTTTTATTGGGCGTTGGCCGTCTGCTTTCTTGTGAATATTTATTTTTATACATCTTGCCCTACCCTTTCTCCACTTCCAAAACAATCTGTTGTCAAAATAGTAGATCTAAATCCAGCACCAGCCCATAGTTGGTTATTAGTTGTCTTCGTGTCTTACATCATAAAGGTGAAGTTTTTACAATACACGATCAACGGCAGGATCTCTTTGTACCCTCCAGCGAACAACTTTCTTATTTCCTCAAAACCCAACACCCCGCCCCGCCCGGAATCAGTGATCAGACTGGCCATTTATTGCACAGTCAACCTTCTCAATTTTTAGGATTATAAACCGCTTTGATTCTCTATGAAAAGGAGTTGTTCTGAAGTAAACAAGAACAAAAATTTCCTTTTTTAAAGATTCAGAGATTGATTTAGATGTATGTTCAGAGAGTGTTCGTTTGTTTCTATTTTCTGTAATGGAGTGTATACTCTTTCCATAATAAAAATTAACTGTTTTATTTTTATACTGGGTTAAGATTGGTTGCGCCAGTTCGGGGTAGTAACAACATCAAACCTCAAGAGCAATGTCGCTGACTGTGTATTTCGCTAAAGAGTCTTCAGACAGTACATTACAGAATTCGCAGGATTAAATGTCAGTTCTCTATGTAAGTTTTTCTTTTAGTGGCCTGGGTAATATGGCCATATGCATCTTTAACAGGTTCAAAAATCTGAGGGATGGCAGAATCTGTGCCAATGCTTCTGATACTGCCTCATCTTTAACACATTCTTTGGATCCCCGCTTTAAGCCTGTGCTTGGGACCGTTTGGGCTTTGTATTCCTGATAAACTTTATCTTTTCTTTCTTTTTTAGGCAGCCATAATTCAGAATAGAGGGCAAAAATGTCTGCCTGACCCTTAGTACAAATACTTCTTGCCCTCCAGTTAATTGCCTATGTTTAACGATTGCTCTGCCCAAATTAGCACAAAGTAGCATTAGGATCTTCGATTTAATATCTATTTTGACAGATAGTTTAGCAGTGCTGGCTTTATAACATCGCCAGCGCCACCGATTAGGAACCTTAAACTATTAAGAATTGTCCGGGCGCGAACTTTGAGGGGTATTTACACAAATTAACAGTCTGCTTATACCTTTTACGCATGGGTCCTTCTCTTTTCTGTATGGATCGAGTCACAACCATATGGAGTTCTTTTTATAAAACAAAAAGAATATAATAAAAAAACCCTATGGATGAAGATTTTGACTCGATTAATCCTATTGAAGAAGAAGAAGCAGATGAAACGAACTAGGCCCTTCATTGCAAGAAGAGCTTGAAGGAGCAGGTTCTTTATCCTAGACAACGTTCAAGAACTATTGCGACAGCGAAATGAATCATTCTATAGAAGCATAGGACGAGAGCTACCAGGAGTGCTTGATCCAAATACGATTTGTTGGGGAGATGGTGGGCATTGTATATAAGAACTGGTGCAGTGGGGCGTTGTAAAAGCTACTTCAAACCGCAAAAACCCAAACAAGTTTTTAAAACTTAAGCACAATAAGGCGAGAAAACTTCCTATGCTAAGGCAGAACAATTAAACTTTTAGAGCTTAGAGCCGAAGCCGTTTAGTCGTTTACAGAATTGTGTGGCAAGAGTTGTCAAAAAATCTAAAATGCAAAACATACCTCTTCAAGATTTAACTCAACAGCAGATGAACTAATAGTAGAAAATTGGGAAACGAAGTTTTAATGAGGAGACAACAATTATAAACAATTGCAGATTCTCCATTGCCTATGCGTGAAATCCTGGGGCTTTAATGATCGTCTTCTAAGTCAATAAGAGGTGAACTAAACAAAACAATTTAGAATAACTTGGTGATTAGATAGGAGATAGAGAAGAAAAGAATAAACTCGCTGAGGCAGACGATAACAAATTTAGGGCGAGAGAAAGGTTAGAAATACAGCAGAAAATACAAGATTTAAGGTTGCTAAGGAAAGAGGTTAGAAGTCTTGGTCTATTAACAGAGCGCAGCTAGCATCACAAACAAGGCAGGAATTAAAGAAACTATAGACGAATACTTTATTGAAAACCACTACGCTAGCTGAAAGAATAGGACTTATTCAGAGAACAAGGGATTACAATAGTTAGCATATTAACGGGCCTGTTGGGTTTGCTATCTGACACTCGTTTATGCTTTAACAGGTGGTGTGCCAATCAGCGGCAGGTAGCGGCCTCACAACTCAGCCTGGTAAAGTTGGATTAGAAAACAATTACATCATCTAGCAAACTTATTAAAGAAGTAGCAGCTAAATGTGCCTAGATGCTCTGCCTGCATAATAGGCAGTGTTGTTAGTTGGGGTTTTTTGTCTATAAAGGTATGGTGGGCTGGTTTTATGGCTGACCATTGTGGACGATAGGAGGAGTGTCTAGCCTGCTGTGAGAATTTTAAGTGAAAGAAAGTATGGATATCCAGTAAAAAGTGAAAAAATACAACAAGGGCTATGTCCTTTTTCGCTAGTATGACTGTCAGTGTGGGCACATTAACAGGTGGAGTGCTTTCCTGGGGCAGCTTTCTGGTGTGGGGCACTTATATCTGGGATCGCTTTCTTCAGGGCTAGGTACTTTTTTAAAATGGATGGTGCAGGCCTTGTTGTTTAAGCCTTGATTGTGTCTAATTTTGATCGTCTCCGCTATGAGGATTTCATTGTTATATTTCTGTATATGCCAATCTGTAGTCTAGGTCAGAGGGTAGCATGTATAATCCATGGCCTACAAACAAAGTCAACCTTTGACTAGCATGGGCTAGAACGTCTTGATACCTTTGTATGCTGGCAGGCAAATCCACAGCAGAGTTAATAGCATCTTCTAAATTTGCTAGAGGAAATGGTTTTTCTGGATCAAAGGCTGTAGATTGATTTCAACTATGCTAAACTTAGCTCTTTGATTGTGCTCTATGAGGCACCAAAGTATGTCCTTATGGAATCTTTAAGTCTTTGCACTCTGCATTTGTTTTAAGCCTTCACTTTCTCTAAGATTAAAAATGTTGTCCAAGCATTAGGGCGTTTTTGTTATCAATTGACCCTAATCGAACTTGTTTTGTCTGTTGAAAAGGAAGTGTGGCCAGGCCAGTAGTCATAATTATATTCTCTTTTTGGCACCCACAACTACAATGTGCCCATCCCAGGTTTACGGTCTTACTTTGTTAAAATCAGTTGAAGGATTAATGTTAAATTCATTGCAAGATTCTTTCTAGGCATTAGTGTCCATGGGGCTGTTAAAATGAATTAAACGCTTTGTCGTTAGGGAGGGGCACTTGAGTCAGTTAGTATTCGTCTGTACTGGTAATAAACTTGAAAGTTTTATACTGACCTTACTAAAAGATGTGGGGTGGTTTAAATGGTTTGCATACGGAATACAACCCGGCCAGTAGTTGCCGCATAAATGCATAATTTAACTGATTCTGGAAAAAAGCCATAGGGCGGGATGACCATGGGATGGCACTCTGTCGCTCTTTATTGGCGGATTTAAAATATTTAGTTAGGGGTTTACAAGTCTAAACCCGGGGGAAGCCATATGGATCCATCCACTGCAAGGGTTAAATTGCTTGAGTCAAAGGATTTGAGGTTATTAAACGCTCCTACATTGTAAGTAGCACTTTCGTTATATTTAAAGGTTCCATTTTTTAAATGTTTTTAAAATAGTTATAAAAAGAATGTAAATCTATATAAAACCAAGCAAAAACGGAGCGTGTGTTCTTAACGTTACCCAATTAATATTAGGCATTGTAGGGTTGCTGTTAGAGAACTTGGGTTTTAAAGTTATGTGGGTGTTAACATATCTGAAGGAGCTCAAATTAACGGGATCAATATTAGTAAACGAGGATGGGCAATCAATAATCATGTAAAAAAATACTGTTGGTGATTAAAACTTTTGTTCTTTAAAAGAAGTACTTAGCGAATTTGAATATTGCTAACAATCAACGAAGCATAACCTCAGAATTACTAATAATTTCCCACTAGGACGAAAAGAAGGAGTCGCTTTTCCTAGAGGGCTTGCTCGAATCTTAGGCTTCCACAGTAGCGATAGTCTTACAACGTTTAGTTTACAAAAAGATGCTATCAATTTGAAGGTAATGAACAAAATATTGTCTCATGAACCCAATGGTTGTATGTCCATTTAGTGAGGTAAGAACAGGGAAATATAATTTATTTGAGGCTATCCATCTAGGTTCTAAGAGTGCTGAGTCAATTAAGGCAGGTTTTGCGAATTATCAGTTTATATTGGTTTGACGGAAACAGTCAATTTAATGAATTAATTGAGGGGGCCTTTAAATTCATTGGAGTTAACCTAACTAATCAAGATGGAAAAGCTGTTGTTTGTTCTGTGATTTATTAATAGTGCTGGAAGTAGAAGAGCGTACTGTAAAACCCTTAATTTTTATGCTCCTGGAAAAGAAGGAATGTAATATCTATGTTCTCGATAACAAATCTTATCTAGCACGTAAGGCCCATTATAATGTACTGATTACGTCAATTTTTAGAGGTTTTGCCCTGTTTAATTTTTGTTTAAAAAAGGTGTTTAATTTTGTTAAAAACTGATATGAGAAGGACGTGATTTGTTTGTGAAAAGGGGTGTTTTCGTGCAAAATAAGATGGGTGAGGCTGAACATAGGATATTGTACATTTCTACGTGTATACACACTGCATGCATCGTGTTGCGGCTAATGGTCTGAAGTGGAATGCCGTCGAGCTGTTGGACAGGATCAATTCCCAAATAAAGAAGAAAAAACTCGGTACTGCGCGGTTCATTTTCCAAACACAGCCTAGTTTGCTGTGATAAGAAACTCAAATAGCCGCAAACAATAGTTTTTAAGTGTTCGATCATTTTAACTGAACACTCAAGTTGTGGGGGGGGTTTTTGGGTTCAAACCCCATAAGAACTGTTGTCCAAGTTCATGGGGTTATGCAAGGTATGGTGCCTGATCGCAGGTCGCAGAGTTGCTGACAGACTCCTTGGCAATGACGATCCCCCCTCAACCCTGTTACAGCACAACACATCTCAGGTCTCATCCACTTTCATGGAGGTCTTTCAAAGCCCAGGCCAAAATTTCCTCACCATTGCAGACATATCATGGAACCATGAGACTTGATGATGCTCGATGTATCATGCACGTGGTGCATAAAATCAGGCATAACCTACTGTTTACACTTTGAAAAGAGAGAGGAACGAGATGAGAGGAGAGAGAGAAAAGGAAAAGGAGAGAGACTAATGGTGCCCTCTGGTGGAGAGGAGGGAAGAGGGGACGATGGGAAAGAGGAAGTGGTAGAGGCGAACCCATCCGACTGGTGCTTCCAACATATTATCCTCTCCAGTGTTTAATTTCAGTTCCTTTTGTTCTATTTAGAATGCCAGCTGTTCTGTGTAGTCTCACGAAGGTTTGCCATCATGTTTGTCTCTCTCTCTCTCTCCTGTTGGGACTTTGAGGATTGATGGGAAAAAGGGAAAATTAAGAAAGAAGAAACGAAAATAAAAAAAACAAGAACGAAAGAATTCTTGACAATGAACAGGGGCATTCCTGAATATCTTTTCCTGATCTGACGAAAATGAAAGCTCAAATCCCTCTGAAGTCTTAAATTCTGTGGCCCCTCATGCCTTGCGAGTCACAGGCGATCTCAATTTCATTTACTCTAATCAGCACAAATGCCCTGAGAGCACTGACGTCAAATGAGATATTATCCCATCGTAGGTTTAAAATCCCCCCCCCCCCAGGTTAACACCCCTTATGCCTAATGGCTGAAGGATCATGAACGGTTCAGAGGTTTATCGTGTCTATGCAATGGTTTTGTGATGGAATGCGATGCCATCCCTCTCATTCCGCCGCCTTTAACCTTCCCTGAACTGAATCGGTTACCCCTTTACTGCTGGGTGGACAGAGAGGGCTTTTTGTGGTTCGAACTCGAGACCGTCAGGTCTGCAGCAAACGCTCTAACCATTGGGAAAATTGACAATAACGACAATTTCGGTGTGAGCTGATTCATGTTGACTGATGCTGATAGGATGAGATGGTGTCATCTCCCCCGAGTTAATTTGCAACTATTTAGCGATGTTGTTACTTGGGGAGCCGAGTTACGTCCTGGTGGACAGGAAAAGTCCAGGCATTCTTGACTCACAATGACTTGTCAGCAGTGCAGGCCCACCTCTGATGGCTGTCTCAGGACGACCTGATGCTAATAGCTCTCCAGAGATGGTGCCCAAATTGGCAACAGGAAGAGCCTGGGAATGGCTTTGGCTAGGGTTGTTGAGAATTCAATGTTGGAGTTAAAACCATAGAGGTGAGATGTCACGATAAAACTGAAAGAGTAAAAAACGTGTATGAGCGTGCATGCACGCATGATATGCATATGCATGCATGCACGCATATTAAGTGTGTGTGTGTGTTTGTGTGTGCATGCATGTGCATACATGCATAAGTGCAACAAAGACAACCCTACCTTCAAGGAATTTTTTTTCAGGAACATCTTTTTTTCCTTTTTAATTTTGTTTGTAATACATACATCCCACATGAAACACCCTTTGTTTCATAAGACTCTTTATGCCTTTCTGAACACCCATGTTTCAAGGAATCCTGATTTCTTAATTCGAAAGGATTTTGGATGTTCATTAAGAAATTCCACTACATAAGGAATCAGTATGCTTTTCACGGTCACTATCAACTCAGAGATTATTACAGGAAATATAACACAGCTACAGTAACAGTCTGTTCTAATCAGAAAACAAAACAACACACACACACACACACTACACACACACACACACACTCACACACACACACACACACACACACACACACACACAAGACAAAATATCAAAGAAAAGAAAGAGTGAAAATGGACATTAAAAAAAGACTTGACAAAGGTTATTGTGAAAACAAGATGTTTATGTGTTTATCATTTCCAGTTACGAACCAGTCATCATTGTAATCTGTGTAAATGAAATAAGTAAAAATACAAATCCTTGACAATACTTCAAGAATACATTATCCATTCTTTTTTTTTTTATTAACATAATCTACATTAAATTTCCAGCTGATTATAGGACAATACTTAACTGTCATGAATAGATCATATTTTACTTTGATTAGAAAGACACAATTTTGCATGTTTGATCATAAAGCAACAACAATAAACCCAAACAACAAAGTCGGCAGCAATGCATACAAACTCACTTATCTTTAAAACATCATGCCTTGCAAAGACACAAACACATGCCACACACACACACACACACACACACACACTCACACATAGGGATATATATATATATATATATATATATACCAGTTTAAAATAGGATTTTAAAATGAAGAGGTTAAAACCTACAAGCTTGTTTCAAGCTAAAAGCGCTCTCCTCAGGGTATACAATACAATTTGGGCATGCCACCGGTGTTATATATTGTGGTGTGTGAGCGTGTGAGTTCTGTGCGTGTGGCACGTGGCCTGCCGGTTTTTCTTTTTTGGGGCGCGTTCAGGGGGGACGTGCCACGGAATGGTGCATTGACAAAGATTTCCATTTATGCCTGCAATTGTTTATCATTTCTACTTTGGAGTTCAGGGATGCTAGGTGGGGTTTACATAATATCAGCCACTTTTCTGTAGTACATAAGTTGCATTTTTTAGAAATGTTGTTGTATGGTGTTGCTCTTTTTATAATTTTCCATGATATGTTGTAATCTATTTTCTTATTTTTCAGCTTCCAAATATATTTACTTAATTCTGTTTGGTTTTTATATTTTTCATTTTTGAAAGACTGTTTATGGTTTGCATATCTGGTTTTATATATATATATATATGCATCTATATATAAGTGTGTGTGTGTGTGTGTGTGTGTGTGTGTGTGTGTGTGTGTGTGTGTGTGTGTGTGTGTGTGTGTGTGTGTGTGTGCTTGTGGACAAGAACAAATAACTTCTAGTATAAATGTGGGACCTTGCTTTACTGACAGTACATAATTTTGTGGAGATAGCCTCAAAACTCGGTTACAAAGTAAAGATCATGATTGTTGGTCATCTAATATCCATGAGCTATGATGAGGGATAAGAGAATCATTTGTTGCTATTATGTACACTTTGACAGGTTTGACTTTTCCTTTTTTTTTCATAAGACTTTTATTATAACAGCCCAGCTGGCCACGCAGGGCATTTTCAGGGCTGTCAGCAGTACTGGAATAAAATATCCCATCCTAAAGAAGACACAAACCATCATGAAACAAATATCCACAAACAAAAAAGGCGTACAGATACTATGGGAGCAAAATTACTGACATTTTTACAATAGAATGAACTAGGCTGTGTTCATAGCATAAACCATTCTGTATTTAATTTATCACTCCCTGACAAGAAAAAAAAAAGTAAAAAAGAATTAATGGAAAACATACCTATATGTAACAAAACAAATACAAGAAAAAAAATCTATATGCCTGCAAAAAAAAAAATCATTATTTCAACACCTTAGCGCAAAAATATGCCACCACCTAAAACTATGATGATGATTAGATTGAATCATTCTATTCTCAGCTCCAAACGGTCATCTGTAAGGCTGACAAGAAAGACACTCTCATTGTTCAGGGTGACTGGAATGCCAAGGCTGGGTATGATGCCCAAGAAGACAGGTGGAATTTCTGCAGCCCCTGCAGTAATGAAACTGCCAATAATAGGAAAAATACCTGTGAGTACGCACCCATAATAATGACTTGATTCTTGCAAACACTTTCGGTGAACATAAAGCATGCCAACGATGGACATGGCTTTCCCCATCCAGTCAGTATTACAGCCAAAAAGACTCAAACAGTATTACAGCTTAATAGACTATATTCTTGTGAATTACTGAAAGAGGTCTGGTATAATAAGGCTAAAACAAGCACACTTCCAAGAACTGAAGTTGGTGCTTGGTAGTAACCATGACCTTGTCTTGAGGTTTAATGTACTTTAAAGGTCAACAGAGTTAAACATCAGCCATCTGAAATTCAATCTTAACAAACTATAAGATCCTGAATCGCTGAACAATTCCAAAGCAGCCATAGGAGGAAAATTCACCCCACTGCTAAAACTGCAAGAATACCCTGAAGCCTTCACAAGTAATTTCAACAAGGTAATGACAGAAACAGCAACAGAAGATCTATGAATAAGCCACTGGAGATCAAAGCCATGGAAGATAAGCAACATCTTAGAGATGAACGACTGCGGGGAAAACACAGCATAATAATAAAAGAAAATCAATGGGGAAATGAAGAATGCAGAGATCAGCTGGATCGAACAACTGAGTAAGGTCACTGGAAAAAACCTGGACAAGAACAACACAAAGAAAGCTTTTAAGGTTGTAAAAGATTTGACCAAACAAATGCAAAGCAAAACCAGTACCATTCAGGATGAAGACAGAAACTGTCTTACACAGGAAGAATTTATAACAAAAAACAAAAACAAAAAAAATTATAATAATAAAAAAAAAAATGGACGTAACATGGGCAAGTTGATGCAGTAGAATGGACAGCTATGGTCCACTCTGGACAGTGTTAATTTTCACCACCTACATGTTAGATTACAGTTAAAACAACAATAGCAACAAAAACAACCACCACCTGGTAAGTCATAAATTCTGACCAGATAAAAAAAATATAGAAGAATTTCTGGAACAAAGACAGGAGAATGGACCACAAAAGGTACACACGCACGCACGTACACACACACGTATACATGCGCACGCACACACACACACACACACACACAGGATAACAGTAAAGACAGAGCAAAAAGTCACACAGAACAACAGAAAAGAAGAAACTACTAGCACAGATATTCAATAATGTAAGGATATCGCTTGTACTAAAAGAGTCTCAGCATCTCACAGAGTGCCAATCCAGACAACAAAAACTATATCATGATGACCTCAAGTATGCAGCATATGACCATGCTAAAAAAGATGTGCCTTGATAATGCCAATTTCATTTACATAGACCCTCATTTCTTTTCCTTACTCTATGCAGTTTTCTTTTAATAGTAAAACAACAGTTCAGTACATGTAGCAAGTGTTACTGAAGTTGAAAGGAATAACAAAATCAGTTTACACTAACCAGCTTTCCTGACAACCAGTGTTGGTGATATGAGTAGCAACTCAGCCAGGTAAGAATGTCATGAGCAGTGACTTGGCCAGGAAAAAACTTCATTGCTTCAATACTATTAAAACAGCTTCAAATTCTGTTGATTGCTTATGTTTGTTAGTCTTATTGTTAAAATAAATTGTCTGAAACAGCATCAAACTAAATCCTGCTGTTGTGTTTCCAGGAAGGCTAACAACAGCAACAAAGGAGATATCACGAAGCACAGCATCATTGCCAGAAACAGCATTTAACATGTTGGCAGAGCAAGTAATGACAGACTGATGTTCATGTTGAAATAAGTGATGCAAGGAGAGGTGAGGTGGGGATGCTGAGGCTTTGTAGGCAATGTTCTGCGCAGGTGCTTGTGCCCTTGAAATGTTGCACGAAGTTTCCTGTGTAAGTTAAATCATTACATTACATGACAGGTAATGAAAACATGTTGTAAGCATGCACCTGTGTATGCCAAATTCGTACAGACTTGTGCATAGCAGGTATTATCCTATGTATCAAATCAACACAGACCTCTGCCTTTGCTCGTACCCTGTGCATGTCAACATGTGCTGTTGAAATTGTATCATGTGATATTGTCCTGTATGTGACAATCAGTAAAGACATATAATATATTTACTGACTCTTTAAAGGGATTTTCCTGTGTATTTCGTATCACCAGAGATCTGTCTTGTTGAATCCTTGTAGTTAGTATCCTTTGAATATCAAACCAGTACAGACCTGAAGGGATTTATACAGTAGAAATTCTTAAGGTTGCATCAATGTATGTCAAATCAGTAGAAATAATGTCAAAACTAAGTGATAAAAGTCTTGATTATCTTCAAATAGGCACAACTAAATACCACCTGAACACTCATCAGTGAGTAATGCATTTTTATGAAAAACATAGAAATATTCAGACTTAATACACCACTGTATTACAAAAGCAATGATACATGTATGTTTTAATATATCCCAGATGAACTGATAACAAAAAAAATACTTGCCATTACACGGGTACAATCTATATGACAGAATATGAAAAATGAAAATGAAAACATAGGGGGAAAAAAATAGAGGTAAACAAAAGTAAATGCAAAGGCACAACTTAAAGTAGACTGAACACACACAAATATAAACCACTGCAAAAGTTGTTTTGTTTTAATTCAAGTTGTTTACAGACAAGATGACTGCTAAGGGGAACATCAGTACCATCATCTTATCAGAATCAACTCTGTACACAGACATTAAAAAAAATAAAAAATCTTTAAACAAATTCAAATCTTTCTTCTACATAATCTTAGGTCAGATGAGAAGTTATCTCTCAGGAATTCAAAAACCACATCAGACACATCTCCGAAAAAGGCTTTCATGGATTTTGCAGTAAGATGATTATGTCTGACACCATGAAAGTCCTAACACAATCCACATGGACATGTTTTACAGTGAATGGAACATCACATGGAACACACCACACAACTGTGACAGCAAACTGTTTCTTCTTAATGGCCACCAGTGGCACATGGGAAAAGTCTTTGAGGTATGGGCAGATTTGAGAGTTTATCCAGTCCTCTTGCAAGACCTCTGACACCAGGTCTGAGCTTTAGGTTCAGATCAGAGTGAGGGATTAGAATCTGCTCATTCTTTTTTTGTGGCATTCTTAGCAAGGTTATCAACCACCTCTCTGCCTCAAATGCCAACAGGACTGGGAGCCCTAGCAAAACCTATGTTGTAATCTAAATCATCAGATTTCAGAAAAGTGTACACCTCGTAAAAATTTAGATGGTTGAGGTTATGGCCAACAATGGTCTCACAGCAGAAAAGGAGTCAGAAAGAATGAGGGGAACTTTATACTTTACTTTACTTTACTTTACAGCTACAGCTGTGTTCAGGCAATCTGCCTATCAGCCGGTTGATCCTCATCTCGTTCTCCTTTTCATCCTCTTGTGCTTGCACACTCAAACTTGCATAAATGTGGTGCGCATGCGTGGTGGGTTGGCGAACCAGGACGAGTCCTGAGAGTAACATGTGCTGTGACCACACTGCATCCAATCTGTTCTTGAAACTGTTGAGGCTTGGTGCTAACACCACCGCCTCAGGCAGAGCATTTCCAAGCATTGACCACTCTTACTGCAAAGAAGTTTCTCCTCACTGACAGCCTCGCAATGTTTTCTTCAGCTTGAAGCTGTGACCTCTGGTAGTGGATGTCCGTTGTCGCGGGGAAGCAGATCACTTGAGAAATCGTAGGTGCCCCTCAAGTACTTGTGCACTCTATCATATCCCCGCGAGCACGCCTGTAGTAGAGGCTCGGCAGTTTGAGTCTCCTCAGTCTGTCCTCATAGTCCATGCTGGCCAGCTCAGGAATCAGCTTGGTAGCTCGACGCTGCACCTTCTCCAACTGTTCTTCATCACCTTTCAAGCGAGGGTGCCACACAACGTTCCCGTACTCAAGTGTGCGGGCGAATCACTGATTTGTACAGTAGTGGTAATGAGAGAAAATCGAGCACGGTGAAGCCTCTCCGAAGCAGTGCCAACAGCCTATTCGCCTTATCAACTTGAATGCTCACATGACCACTGAATTTGAATTCGTTGTCTACATTGACACCAAGGTCTTTTTCAATTACACAAGTCTCTAGAGTGATCTCATCAGTGCCTGACCTCATACTGTACTGTGCTGGCTGACTCTGTTTGCCTATATGCATGACTTTGCACTTGCCCGCATTGAAGCGGAGCTGCCATAAATCGGACCAGAGCTTTAGTCTATCAAGGTCGTCCTGCAGGACATCAGCATTGTCTGGGACTTTGGCGAACATTTAGTGTCGTCCGCGAAAAGGAAACTAGTTGAGTGGACGGCCTCAGGCAGATCGTTCACAAAGCAGACGAAGAGAAACGGGCCAAGTACGCTCCCCTGAGAATGCCCGATGAGCACGTCCCCCCACGAAGACTCTGTTCCGTTGAGAACAACACGCTGTTTTCGTCCCACAAGGAAGTTTTTCACCCATGCAAGTAGATGGCCTCTGATACCATATCCTTCCATTTTTTTCAGTAATCGTTCGTGTGGTACCAGTATCGAACGCTTTCGCGAAATCAAGGTATATGGCATCTACAGCGCCCTCATCCTCAAGTATTCTCGTCCACAAGTCTAAGACAGCTATCAGGTTAGTTGAACAAGAGCGACCACTGATGAAACCATGCTGACATGAACTGAACAGTTATTTGCCCTGAAGTGCTCAATGAAGTGATCACGCAAAATGGATTCTAGAATCTGCAGCACACACATGTGAGGCTAACAGGTCTGTAGTTCCCGGGGGTTGTCTTTTTTACCTTTCTTGAAAATAGGAGTACATGTGCTATTTTCCACTCGCTGGGCAGGGGCCCTCTTGGATAGACCTGTTCATGATGATGGCCAGTGGAACAGACAATTCTTCTGCACACGCCTTCAGCACAGATGGGGGGACACCATCTGGGCCCATAGCTTTGCCAGGGACCAACTTCTGAAGTTTCTTTCTCACCTCATCTTCTGAGATGTTCACATTTTCAAGTGGCTTTCAAACCTCTCTCTAAAAACTCTGGCACATTACCGGTGTCTTCCTCTGTGAACACTGAACAAAAGAAGGAGTTCAGTAAGTCGGCTTTCTCACTATTGCTGCTGGCCACTGAGCCATCGTCCTCTAATTAGGTCTGCAACGCCAGATCTGGTATTTAACTTACTCTTTGCATATGAGAAAAAAGCTTTTGGGTTGTCCCTTGATTCACTGCGCTATCTTTCTTTCAAGGTCTCTGACAGCCTTCCGGCACTCCCATTTTGCCTGATTTCTAGCCTTGCATACTCCAGATAGTCTCCACCGTCTCTTGTTTCCATATACCTCTTAAAGGCAGCATATTTTTTTCTGACCTTTGCAAACACTTTTCATTCATCCACATTGCTTCTTCTTTTTTTCTGAGCCAGGTCTAGTTTTTGGAATGAAATCATCCATACAGTTTTTCACCTTCCCGGTAAACACTGACCAAGCCTCTTCACATGATGTATTTCGAGAGCTGATTTCCAGTCTACAGACCCCATGCACTTCTTAATCTCTTTATGTTTTGATCCAGAACCTTAAGAGCCAGGACTGAAGCTGTGAAAACAGCAATGTGGGTGGAATTGTCTGGGGGAATGGTTTACATTTCTGACAGTCAGCTGTTGAGCTGTATTCAGCAGAAGCAACTACTTCCTCAGATCTGGAAACATCAGTAAATATTCTTTGCAAGGATACAAATTTAGAACTAAGCACAGCAAAAAATGTTTTGTCTGCAAGTGGGCTGGATGAATCTTAAATCTTTGTTTTCACAGCTGCTATGCTATTCTGCTTCACTAAATAAATGCAACATTAAGATTATCGTAATAATGTATCAGCATGAGATTTCTTTTTTTCATGCGATTGTTACATGAAAATATTACATGTATACAAGGCAATAATAAAAGATAGAAAAATATTCATGCACAATATCAGTGTAACATTTTGTGAAATTCAGTTTGATTTCATTTATGTACAACTTGTAAAGGATGTTTTGATACCTGTGCATATCAAATGTACCAATGAAGAGTAAAATTTTGTGAAGTTTTGAACATGATATAAATACTGAAGAGGATGAAATAATGCACATTCAGGAGCATTTTTACTCTGTCCTGGGGCAAGAGGGGTTTTCAGTTTTCTGTTTCAGTTTCATTAGAGCCCAGCACAACACGCAGTCCTCACAGGTTGGAACCATGTACACAAAAAAGATCTTTTTGTCACAACAAACAAATCAGATTTATGCACAGCATGCAACAATTTTATAACAAACTAATAAACAGTTTCACTTCTGTTGTCAATGAATACTGACAGCCAACCAAACTGCTGTTGGCAACATGTCAGCATACACAGAAAACGCTGAAAGTGAAAGCAACGATATTTGACCATAATCTTAATTCACTCTCTTTCATTAAAAACATGAAAGAGATAGCTGGTCATGGGATTCTTGATTCTTTGTCATGCTGGTCTGACTTGGTTGTGGGTCAGTGCAATTTCATGTCTTCTGAGTGTGCCTTTTAAAAAAAAAACTGTTTTGCAAGCAATTTCATCAAGCCAGAGGAGACAGCCTGTATACAAGTATTACAACTATGAAATGTACTTTTCAAATAAAATAGTGTTTAAGACCAGATACTTCTAATATGAAAAAAAGAATAATATCGACCAATGTGTTGTTTAGTCTGATAAAGTGGATATAGTGAACCAAGCCATAACAAAGCTGACCATGTCCAGGCACTCTAGCTACACAGTTCACCTCATGCTGGCAGACTGTCAAGCAAGCAGGGACTTCAAGCTAGCAGAGAAAGGGTTAAGGCACATAAAACTAGTCAGTGCTAAAGGTGCCATCCATTCTGCTTAGTTTATCACAACTGCACAGGGGAAAAAAATTGTCATTAAACATTAAAAAAAAAGACCTTTGAGAAAAATCTTATCAAAGCAACCAAAAATACATAAAAAATGCCACATCAGCAAACAGCACTGAGAATGGACAGCTAGTGCCCAGAACAGAGCACAGCTGCACTGCCTCAAAAAGCTCAAATGAAACATTCTGACATTTCAAATGTAGCATTCCAAATTTAAACACTGCACTTGTATGCGGTGCAACAAGTCAGACTCAACAGCGCTGTCAGTCCAACTCCATTTGCTCATAACATGCTGGCAGACTAGGAAGACAAAAACCTTGCTAGTAGTTGCATGGTTTTGACTTGACCTCCAAACAGAAAAAGAAAAAAAGAAAAGAAAGACGGCTGACACCAACTGATAAGGAATCAAACTCATGATTGTCCAATAACAATTTTCCTTTTATTTCTTCTTTCTCACCTTAGCCAATTTGGCCTTTTTTTTTAATGAAAAAAGTCCAAAGTCTTGATTCCATTTAAGCTGCCACTAAGTCTAAGCAGTTTTATTTCTTTTTTAAGCTTTTGTTTTTGTAAGTAGCATTTTGTTACCAGCACCCGACAGCTCTGAAGGTTGTTAAACTCTCACTGTCTAGCTGCCAGATTAAAACAACAAAAATAGCATGTACTGAATTGCAGCATGACAAAAGAGTGTAGACTTTCTTGGTGAACGGACAAGAAATACAGAAAAAAAAACAGCAGGCAAGAGTAAATTTTAAAAAAAGAAAATACAAGTCCAAGACTAAGACAGGAAAGGGAAAATTACAAGCACAGAAAATTCTAGAACAGCATAAGTTAAGGTTTACCATCTATACTGAAGACACTCAATTCCTGCATCGCATTCCCATGAAGTGAAAAAAAAAGGCGAAGATTTTCTAGACCAGCTTAAACTGAAAGAATCCAATGTATGAGTAAAGCT
>JAFLJL010018959.1:25000-28750 GCA_018398815.1 Conus ventricosus | reverse complement strand
TTATCTTGCTCATTAAAATGAAATGCTCTGGAGGAAGAATATGTGAGAAAAAAGAGGTACCTATGGGAAATCACCTATATCTAACTAAGAATGGAAGAATTGCAAAGGATTTGGAATCGACCAGGGTTCCTATAGAACTTAAGTTATGGATAAAACCCTACAATACTTAAAAAGGTATGGATGAAAAAAACGTCATTTGGATTCCTTTTGAATGCAAGAAAGAGAGGTTTGAAAAGGACGGTTTGGAAAAGGAATAGATCAGGAAAGAGAAGAGTGTTTTTTTTTTCTTTCTTCCTTCTTTGTGTGTGTGTGTGTGTGTGTGTGTGTGTGTGTGTGTGTGTGTGTGTGTTGTGTTGTGTGTGTGTGTGTGTGTGTGTGTGTGTGTGTGTGCGCGCGTGCGTGCGTGCGTGCGTGCGTGTGTGTGTGTGTGTGTTTAGGAAAGTAGAGGGGACTTCAAGAAATGAATGGGGCACTAGTTAAGAAAGGGGAAAGAATGTGATATTTGCTCTGCTAGTGTGAGAAGGGAGGTAACGACAGACGAAGACACGACGAACGACCTTACGACGATGACGTCACAACCACGTGGCGACAGCTAGGAATGGGAGCTGGGCGTACAAACCTCAAGTGGAATGGGAGGGAGGCTGGGGTGGTGGTGGGTAGTGAGTGAGTGAGTGAGTGTGTGTGTGTGTGTGTGTGTGTGTGTGTGTGTGTGTGTGTGTGTGTGAGAGAGAGAGAACGGTCTGAGGGCCAGCAGACGGCTGGTAGGCAATATGATGACAAAACGTGAAATACACCTGTTCCGGAACAAAAAACAAAAACAAAAACAAAACAAAAAAAGAAGAAAAAAGGAGGGGTGGGATGTGGGGGTGGGGATAAGGGGTACTCCTCGTACGGGGATAGGGGGTGGGGGAGGGGGGGTGGGTAAGGCCTGTGCTTCTTTGCGAACAGAGTTAACCTTCTTTTTCATTATGAGTCAAGCAGATATAGAAATTCCAATGTTTGCGTTGAAGCGCTCGCCAAGACACCGACATTGATTCTGACTGCCTGCCTAACAGGAACACCGTCTCTCATCCGGGTTTTGGACTATATTCTCTCCCCCCCCCCCCCCCCCCCCCCCCCCTTTTTTTTTTTCTTTTTTGATTGAACAATTAAACTGACTGATGAGACAGTATTGCTTAAGGCGTGCCCACCAAAAGCATCTACTGCATGAAAGCGGTGGAGACACTCTCGCTGAACGGGAGCTGTGACGGTACAAAGTGTCCGCAGGGAACAAAGTGTCACAGGAGCCCAAACACGGAATACTTCTTACAGATTTCAGAACTTCATCTGTTGGTGAGCTACATACGTATTTCCCTACATAGTTGATTTCCTGTCTTGATCGCATGGTTTACAGTTTAAAAATAGCCAAAGACAAGGTACTTGTTACGAGCAAGGACAAGAAATATTTACCGTGTCATCACCAAGGACCCTAAATTCAGATTTACACCACCACAGCCACCTTCCCGCCCCCCCCCTCCTCTCCCCCCGCACTATCTTCTCCCACCCACCCACCCACCCTGTTTCTGCCATATCCCCTTTGGTGGGAGTTAACTTTAAACATGAATGTAACACGAAAACTCTGATTCATTGGGCGTCTGAGTCGACATTTGCCAATGTAAGAAAGTGGGTTAGAGTTTTAGAGCAAACATAAAATCGAAATATACATGCGCTCATGCAAATGTAATTCACAGAATTTCGTAAGATGTGGTACCCTTATCAGAATCTTGTGGAAAGTAGTGGTATCCTTATGAGACTGTTGAGAAAAGTAAAAGATAAAAACACCATTGTCTAGACACTTCCAATATTTTTCCACAGATTGTTACACGAATTTTTCTTGGATTACTGTCACAATTCGATGTGTTGATAGAATCCATTGTAACTTAGCTACTAGATCAATTGCTTAGCCTTTACGTGTCGTAATGATGATCTGCATTTGTTGGTAAATGTGCAAAAAAATGGCCATCTAAGTATCAGAAGGTACGTGACAAAAATACTTTGACATTTCACATAAAAAACAAACAAAGAAACACGCAAACAGAAAATGAATATTATCTTTGGAATGAGAAAACATTTCCCAAGAAAACTGTGCAAGAAGTATGTCAAGTACGAGTATCAGTGGACAGTTATTATCTTCTAAGCTATTCAATTTTGCCCACGAAAACGCAGTTAAACCATATTGAAAGCATATCGTGTCAAACCGAGTTTGAATCTCCTCGACTGCGTAGTCACAGAAGTTGGCAGAACTGTTTAAGTATGTGCTGCCAAATGGATTTATGTGATATTTGGCAGGGTTCACAAAAATTGGGGGTGGGGGGGGGGGGGGAGGTGGGGGGGACGGGAAACGGTGAAAGCTGGTTCTTAAATCTGAAATATTATCATAGAATGTCCATGTTATCCGGTTAAATACACGCCTGACTCAATCTATAATAAAACTTGTACTCACATCTTTGAAACCAGGCTGTTAGCACAATTATTTGCACGACACGGAAAACTGCAACAGCCATCTTACAAGGCATAACTTTGACGTCTTGACATGTGACACACACACACACACACACACACACACACAGACTCTCTGTCTTTTCCTCCTTTTTCCGCACACAATGACGTCATGGTTTGATGACGCAATTCGCATTCTGTCAAAAGCCATTGGAACATGTAATCAGGGACCGTACAGCAAAGGGACTAACAAGAGCCAGATGCGCCGCGCGAAGTACTGCTCGCGAGCCGACGACCGAAGTTGGGCGTAAAGAACTTCCGGTGGCAGCTTCAAGCGAGTAAACAATGTGTGGAGCACGCGTGTCGGACGGTGTAAATCTCGTTTTCGCAGAACACTCCAATTTCTTGTACCAAAACCACATCGCATCTAATATGGGGGGTGCAAACTGTGCCATTGTTGGCTGTCCCGCCCAGAAATCTAAACACAAAGGGCTTACATTTCACAAATTACCGGCGAAAGGTACGAACGATGAGTGGAGAATGCAGCTGATCAACAGTATCAACAGACAAGATAAATCGTTCAACCCCGACAGTGCTACAATTTGCTCCCGTCATTTCAAGGATTCTTGCTTCAAAACTGGTAAGTCTGAGCATAGACTCTATATCGTTCAGTTAATAGCAATATTTCATCGAATAGGTTTCTGTAATGACAATTAAGTTCGGGCATCCAAAATTCAGTGATGTCCAAGTGTTGGTTCTTCTTCTTCTTCTTCCTAAAATACTGGTTCACTCACAAAACGAGTAGGTCACCAGCGCGCATATTAAAAAATAAAATAAAATAACATAAAACAGTGCGACTCTGACTGTTGGCCCCTGGAGCAAATTTGGCAACAAGGGGTCGCACTCGATTTAAAAGCAATGGCCAAATTCAGGCCCAGGTAATAATAAAATATCTGGGGAAGTAAAAATAGAAAATCGTCAATATGCAGATCTCAAAACTGTCGAATCAATTTGTCCCTTGAATGAGATTGCACTTGTGGCAATCTTGATTGCACCCGGCAGTGAGTTCCACAGCCGTACAGAACTGGGATAAAAAGAATGTAAGTGGCTGTCAATATTTGATGCAGGTATGGTATAACATTGACCGCCACTCCTGGTGCTACTTTTATTCAATACTAGTTGTTCCATTGGAATATCAATTACTTTAGCTCTGCCTTTGAAAAAGGTTGTTAAGTTTAATAAAAGCTCTTCTCTCTTCTAAGGGTTTCCATT
>JAFLJL010018959.1:20000-22500 GCA_018398815.1 Conus ventricosus | reverse complement strand
CTTATCTGTCCTCTACTGTCCATGTGCTTGGCTTACCTGCAGCTAATCTCAGTAACATTTAGAACAGGTTCGTTTGCATACCTATTTACAAGAGCTTTCTACCCTCAATGTCTGTACGGGTGTTACAAACCCAGAACTTCAAGATTTCTCCACCTCACCACCAATTGCAGGCTTCACAGACAAGCACTATTTGCACAGAACACACTATTATGATTATGAGCAAAACAATCACTGTAGCAAAAACATGTGTTCGTTCAGCTGATTGCCTTCTTCTCTCTGACAAAACCTTGTGCAAAAACTGTGAAGCTGTTGAAAAGATGTTGACAAAACAACTTCAAATGTCAAAGGCAACAGCTGCTAGACCATTACATGCACATGATCCCCTGCGCACTGCTTCCAAAGATAAATGAAGATAGCACTGAAAGCAGCTCGTCTGCATGAGAGAAAACTGCAAAAAGAGGTAGAACTGTTTAAACAGAAAGTGAATACAGATTCTGTGCCAGTCTCCAAGGAATTGCATGACAGCATGACCTCAGTTTTGGAACAGCAGCCCCGTCAGATCCTCTTGCCAGAATGTTCTGGGAAGAGCAGGCAAAAGCTTTCAAAACAAAAGGAGAAAAGGGGATGAAATGGCATCCTATGATGATCAGGCTGGCACTGTTGCTTCACAGCAGAGGTCGTGCTGCATACAACACCTTACGGGACACTGGAGTTCTGAAACTTCCTGGTGAATCTACATTAAGAGATTACACGAACTGCATTCACCCTACAGAAGGATTTCATCCGGAAGTCTTAGAAGAAATAAAATCAGCTGCGAAACATCTTCCAGACTGTGAACGTTTTGTTGTGCTTTTGCACGATGAAATGTCCATAAAAGAAGACCTCGTTTTTGACAGCAAAACAGATGAGTTAGTTGGATTTGTCAACATTAGTCAGTGGAAAGAGCGGCCAAACTGTCACACTGTCTTTGCCAGCCATGTCCTTGTGTTCTATGTCGTTGGTGTCAACAGCAGTCTGAAGATGAGTATGGGCTACTTCGGAACACGCACTGCAACAGCTGACCAGATATACCCACTGTTTTGGGAAGCTGTAGGGCACTTAGAGGAAACCTGCCAACTTAAGGTAATAGCGTCTACCAGCGACAAGGCCTCTCCCAACCAACATCTCTATCAGCTTCACGGGCGAGCTAATGAGATTTGCCACAAAACATTAAACTTCTTTGCTCCTGACAGATATATCTATTTCTTTTCGGATGTGCCACATCTAGTGAAAACTGTCAGGAATAATTTGTACAGAAGTGGATATGGTAAGCCAGTGCTGCTATGGAACAATGGCAAAGAGCTGATGTGCAGCAGATCAAAGACGTGTATAGTGGTGAAAGTGCAAGAGGACTGACACGGACCAAACTGACTTGTGACCACATCTACCTCACAGCCCACTCAATGATGAACGTTAAATTAGCGGCACAAGTCCTTAGCAACAGAGTTGGGCGTGTCCTTGAAGTTCATGGTGGTGATGGCAGCAGTGAGACAGCCAGGTTCATTTTGTTAATGGACAGATTTTTTGATTGCTTGAACGTCAGATCTTTGATGACGCACGTGAAAAGCGCAAGGATGACCTGAAACCGTACACCAGAGGAGATGATCCACGTTTTCAGTTTCTGCACGCCTTTCTGACTTACTCGAAAACTGGAAAGAGTCTGTTCGCACACGACCAGGAAATTTCAGTGCTGCTGACAGAGCAAAAATGTTCTTGACACACCAAACCTACAAAGGTTTGGTCACGACCATCAAATCTTTCAATGAAGTGGCACAATATCTGCTTCAACATGGAGTTCGGTTCATACTCAGCAACAAATTTTGTCAGGATCCAATCGAAGCTCACTTTGGCAGGCACAGGGGTATCAGTCAAAGAAGTGAGAATCCAAATTTGTATGCATTCGGCTATCAAGAAAATAAAATCAGACTGCAGAGGACACTTGCACTGACATTGCAACCAAAAGGAAACGTTGAGAAAGGAAAAAGACCACACACTGAGATCACAATCAGCAACAGTCCTTTGAAAAAAAAGAAAACAAACTGAATGAGTCAGACAGCCTGTATGCCTTAACTTCACTATCTAACTCGTTTTTCACTGGCACCATCAGAAGCAGCTGTTACTAGAATGTTTTTTAACAAGAAATGGAGTAGACCTTAATTGGAGTCAATTTTTTTTTGTGCCAACTAAACTCTTATGTTTTGCTGTATAGAATAAAGTGTGTTTCACTATACAAAGCAAAATTTCAGCACCTATACACAAATGAGTGAATTTTCAAATCTGACTACTATTGTCAGTGCATGCAGCTCCTGCCTTCAGTGTTTTCCTTAGCCCTTTCTGTTTTCCTGGAAGATGCTTCTGTGACTTGTGCATATCTTTTATATCTTTGCATGTGTGATGTATTCTGATTTTGTGAAATAACAGGAGAATTATTTCTAGAACATACTCTTTGTCTTCCTCTTCA
>JAFLJL010018959.1:12500-15000 GCA_018398815.1 Conus ventricosus | reverse complement strand
ATTCTGCGACGTAGAACCCCCACTAGTTTGTTTATACGCTTGTACACACGAGTACACTGTGGCCGCGTTATCAGTTATAGGGTAATTACTTGCACATGTCGATAGGTTTCGCACTCTACATTCCTCACAACACAAAGTCATAACACATGTCTTATAGTAAACGCATAACAACCGCTGAATTATGGAAAAAGAATGCTTACCTCAACGATGTTTTGGCTACCAAACTCCATGTTACCGCCGACACCGGAAGTTCTGTACGCACTAGATGGTGGGGCCCGCCCTTTCAGTACTTCGTTAGTGACTCAGAGAAGGGGAAGCCAGCCAGCTGCGCATCCCTTTGCTGTACGGTCCCTGATGTAATCGAGCTACCGACTGGCCTACCTTTGAAAATCAGCCCGCCTCATATCATTATCATCATTCATCCTGGCTTCCGCGTGTCACCTTAAGCCGTAGCAATGATACAAATCATTATTGAATTGTGGGTAATGAATGATTGTACAACTTCCAGTGTTAGAATTTGTCTAGAAGTAGGTACTTCAAACTTTCTTTGCAAGACTATTGGCCGACCGACTGATTTGTGGGTGTTTTTAAACTATCAACGTCGAAACAAAATTTAAATGTAATTAATAGCGAAACAAGACAAACGAATCACAAAACAAAACTCGACGCGTTTCGACCTCTTAGGTCTTCTTCAGGCAAGATACAAAACACTCAGGACAACGAAATGAACGAGCAACTACTTGTCTTCATCCAATTCGGCGCAATATAGGCGCCGCATTGGATGCGCGAGCGCTCACGCTCGCACACACACACACACACACACACACACACACACACACACACACACACACACACACACACACACACACACACACACACACACACACACATGTGCACGCACGCACACATACGCATGCACGTGCCTGTCCCCCATCCCTATCCCTCTATACACAAACGTGTGCATGTACACACACACACACACACACACACACACACACACACACTCACACTCACACACACACGCACACACGCACACACACACACACACACACACACACACACACACACAACACACACACACACACACACACACACTCAAACGCTCGCAAGCACGCATACACACATAAAGCACATACACACACATACACACGAGCGCGCGGACCCAGACACACACGCACATGCAGTGTAGTAGGCATCCATCAGTCTCCGAAGACTGTGGAGTTGTGCTCTTGGTGTCTATTCTGGTACAGCGACGGGTGTGGCTGGCCAGTCCGATGCGGGAATGACAGTCCCTGTGGCAGAGGGCACAGATAAAGTCTGACGCTGGTGTGTCTGCCTGGGCTGCAGCCTTTCTTCTCATTCTCTTTTCCCCGTGCTGCTGAGCGAGTGTCTCTTCGAACTTGGAGAGACCTTTCTGCACAGTCTGTCTAAAGGCTGACCGTTCGAGGGCTGTTGCTTCCCAGTTGTTCTGGTCGATGTTCAAGGCTTTTAGGTCCCTGTTGCACACGTCTTTCAATCGCAGCTGTGGTCGCCCGTGGGTCATTTCCCTTCACAAGTTCTCCAAAGAGGATGTCTTTAGGGATCCGTCCGTCATCCATGCGCACGACATGGCCGAGCCAGCGCATACGCCTTTGTTTCAGCAGCCTGTACATGCTGGTGCATCCGGCTCTTTCCAGGACAGCGTTGTTTGGGACCTTGTCCTGACAGGTGATGTTCAGAATGCGTCGGAGGCTACGCATATGAAAAGCATTGAGCTTTTGCTCTTGTCGGGCACGCAAAGTCCAAGACTCGCTGCCATACAGGAGGGTGCTCACGATGCAGGCTCTGTAGATCTGGATCTTTGTGTGCTCGGTCAGCTTGCTGTTGTTCCATGCTTTCTTTGTCAGTCTGGTCATGGTGGTAGCTGCCTTGCCGATGCGCCTGTTGAGCGCTGTGTCAAGTGAGAGGGTGTCTGAGATAGTTGAGCCCAGATAAACAAAGTCATGGACGACATCCAGTTCATGGTCATTGATGCCGATGACTGGGGGAGAGTCAACATCCTGTCCCATGACCTGTGTTTTCTTCAAGCTAATGGTAAGCCCAAAGTCTTGGCAGGCATTGCTGAAGCAAGTCATGAGCTGCTGTAGGTCTCGGCTGATGGGCGGTTACTGCTGCGTCGTCTGCAAAGAGGAAGTCACGCAGGTACCTCAGCTTGACTTTAGTCTTGGCTCTTAGTCTGGAGAGGTTGAAGAGCTTCCGTCTGTCCTGGTTCGGAGGTAGATACCTTCAGCTGCAGGACCAAATGCGTGTTTCAGCATCACAGCAAAGAAGTTTCCAAACAGGGTGGGAGCCAGGACGCAACCCTGTTTCACTCCGCTCGTATGTTGAAGGCAGCTGATGTTGAGCCGTCAAAGACGACAGTGCCTTTCATGTCTTCGTGGAAGGATCTGATAATGCTGAGAAGTTTGGGTGGACATCCAATCTTGGGGGGATCTTGAAGAGGCCATCCTTGCTGATCAGA
>JAFLJL010018959.1:0-7500 GCA_018398815.1 Conus ventricosus | reverse complement strand
CGGGACAATTCCACAGCCAATTCGTTTATGAAAAAAGAAAACAATTGTGGATTCAACAAGCATCCTTGTTTTACTCCATTTGGACAATCAAAATAATCTGAATACTCACTCTTCACATGCCATCACTGAGTTGTAGACCCCTCTAATAGCCATGTACAATTTACTATTAACACCACTTTTACGGAGTACATTCCACAGAGCATTCCGATTTACCGAGTCAAAGGCCTTCTTGAAATCTACAAATGCAATGTTGAGCTTCGACTTACAGAGTAGATTTTTTTAATTAAAGAATATAGTGTAAATATATGGTCTATGGTGTTGTAACTGGTTCTAAAACCTGCTTGTTCTTCCACTATTTTTTTTCAGTTTCAGCCCATTCAGTTAATCTTGTATTTATTATATGAGTGTAGATTTTACTTAAAATGCTGGTAAGTGATACTCCACGATAGTTGTCGGGATTGTTTTACGTCTCCTTTTTTTTATGAATTGGTACAATAATTGATTTAGCCCACTCTGATGGAAAGATACCATTATCAAAAAGTTGGGCAAATAAATGAACAAGGAAATCGATTACAGTTGGTTTGCATTCTTCAACATTTCTGCTACGATTCTATCTGGTCCTGCACTCTTTCCTAATATTAAATGTTTAATACCAGCAACGACTTCTTCACTGGAAATAGGTTGATTAAATAATGGCTCAATTTCATTTTCTTCTACCACACCGGTCTCTTCTTCCATACTTTTATTACCCAAAACTATGAAAAACGCCCCCAAAATGGTCATGCCACTTTTGAACTGAGATTTCGTTATACACAAAACTCTTTTTATTTACAGATCTTATCACTGACCAGAACATTTTAGAATCACTGACTGAATTTTTTAGTTTCTTTAACCTACTTTCTTTAAACTCCAGTTCCTTTGTTTCCTAGCGTAACACACTCTTTACATGATACAGCGTATTCTTCTCTTTTCTTACTTTTCTCCTTGGCTGTTTTGCACCTCTGAAATCTTTTTAATAACCTTTTAACTTCCTGTTTCTTTCGTTCGCACTCATGATCAAACCAGTCATTGTATGTTCTGCTGCCTCTACGAATAACTCGAACCGTACAAGCTGCGGCTCCGCACAAGGCACTGACAGATTTATCTAGACTCTCATTCACATTAATTTGTAATAATTGACGCGCTTTCTGCATGCTGTCTAGAAATTCATCACATTCAAGTTCATTTCTGAATATACCAGCATATTCATCAGCCCAGACAATTTTTTCTTCACATTGTTCTGGGGAATACCTCTTCTCTAATTTACAACAATTACTTCTCCATATAGCTTCAGTTGGTAAGTGCCATGAATAAATGCAATCACCAATGTGTAAATCAAAGTTTGACAACAAGCCATTGTGAACCAGTACGTAATTGATCACACTACATCCGTTTGGAGACACAAAAGTATACTCACCCTCACTATCACATCACAAAAACCATTTAAAATGCTCAAGTCGAACATGATGCAGAAATCCAACAATGTTTTGCCAAAATTGTTGATAACTGAGTCTTTAGAGCAACATATGCAACTGTCATCATCCACATGAGAGAGAGAGAGAGAGAGAGAGAGGAGAGGAGAGAGGAGAGAAGAGAGAGAGAGAGAGAGAGAGAGAGGAGAGAGAGAGAGAGAGAGAGAGTACAAGTTGCGAAGTGATGACACCAGAACATGGCGAATAAAATGCCTTACATCCATCAACATGTGCAAAGTCCACCTCACCGTTGTTATGGGCTGGATGCCGCTGGTGGGCACGTCCATAGCTGTCAGTGGCCCCATGAGTCAGCCTGACAGTGCAGTTAGAGAGAGAAACAGCCCAACTCATTATGGGCCTGAAACGGTGCGCTTGTGATGCAGACACTCAATATCCCGATCGTTATTTTGCCTACGCTTCAAATCCAGTATCAGACTCTCCGGACCCATTCGCTTGACCAAGAAACTGGGAAAAGATAACCCTGTTTGCTATGGAAAGACAGAGATTGTCTTCTCCTGTTTTTTTTTTTGTTTTGTTTTTTTAAATTGTCCCCGGAGTAGGTCTATGAATTCCAAGTCTTTTCAGCTTGGACACAAGAGTCTCTTCTCTAGCTGTTCCTGGATCTTTCTCTCCCCCCCCCCCCCCCATTTTTGTACTCCCAGTTCTTATAGAACAGGGAGTATTTTAGAATGGGAATGAAGAAATTCTCTGTGTGTGTGTGTGTGTGTGTGTGTGTATGTGTGTGTGGTGTGTGTGTGTGTGTGTGTGTGTGTGTGTGTGTGTGTGTGTGTGTGTGTGTGTCCGTCCGTGGTCAAAACGTGTTCCACTCGCTCCAGACAAAACTACTAGGCCGATCTTTCTGAAAATTTGTAGGTTTGTTTTTTATGGGTCACGAATGATGCCCGATGTTTTTGTTTACCGTTATAGCAGTTACTAACGGCTGTAACGGCCTGTAACGGTTTTTCTTCTTTATGGAATATCTCAGAAAGTACTAGTCCGATCTTTGTGAAAATTAGCAGGTATGTTCACTATGGGTCACGAACGATGCCCGATGTTTTAGTTTACCCCGTTATAGCCGTTACTAGCGGCTGTAACGGCCTACGACCCAGAACAATTTTTCTTTTTTATGGAATATCTCAGAAAGTACGTGGCCCATCTTTCTGAAAATTTGTAGGTATGTTCATTATGGGTCACAGATGATGCCCAATGTTTAAGTTTACTGTTATAGCCGTTGCTAACGGCCCATAAGGGTTTTCTTCTTTATGAACAATCTCAGAAAGTTCTTGGCCGATCTTTCTGAAAATTTGTAAGTATGTTCACTATAGGTCACAGATGATGGCCGATGTTTACCAGAATAGCCATTACTAACAGTTACACCAGTCCAAGACGGTTTTTCCTCTTTATGGAATATCTCACGCGTATTCAGGATAAACTGGGAGTACGTTTATATGCTTTGCATCTTGTATTGTGTTATAATGATACTTATACAGCGCCTATCCTCGGTTAGAGACTAAGCTCTATTCGCTTTACAGCCCACGCTCATCCCTTCCAGTCTTACAATGGATGGATGCTATTTGCATACATCTCATGCATGTCAATGACCAAACTGGCTTCCTCTTTGAAAACTTGTCGTGGAATTGTACGAGTGCGCACGATGTTATGCGTGCGACCATACACAGAACGTCTGTTTATAGTCTCATTTGTAGGACTCTTTTGAAAAACGGAGTCAAAACCAATGTGAACTCCGAGGAGTAAAAAAGAACAACACTGTACTGGTTTGTGTCTTGCCTGAAGAAGACCTAAGAGGTTGAAACGCGTCCTGTATTGCCTTGCGACTCGTTTGTCTACGTTTCTCTTGGCGGTTCGCTAACATTTATTTAAGAACTGTTCTGAATAGCCTGACGGAGATTCGAACCGGCAACCCATTGATCACCAGTACAGCGCTTTACCACCTGAGCTATTCTATTTTCTTAGCGGGTTCCAAGCGAGAGCCTGATGCATGGTGTTGGAGGCCGGAGTCTGAAGGGAGTGTCCTGTTCAGCCCCAATTTCCCCTCAGAATCTGCATGGAGCCTAGCCCCTGTCCCACGTCACTAGGATGAAAGGCTGCATAGGGCAACTGAACATCCTGTATGGAACGTACAGATATTGTGGTGTATGGTTTCTGACGTGTGTGACTTGTATGGAACATAGAGATGGTGGCGTATGGTTTCAGAGGTGTTTGACGTGTATGGAACATAGAGATGGTGGCGTATGGTTTGTGACGTGTGTGACTTGTATGGAACATAGAGATTGTGGCGTATGGTTTGTGACGTGTGTGACTTGTATGGAACATAGAGATTGTGGCGTATGGTTTGTGACGTGTGTGACTTGTATGGAACATAGAGATGGTGGCGTATGGTTTGTGACGTGTGTGACTTGTATGGAACATAGAGATGGTGGCGTATAGTTTCTGACGTGTGTGACCTGTATGGAACATAGAGATTGTGGCGTATGGTTTGTGACGTGTGTGACTTGTATAAAACATAGAGATGGTGGCGTATAGTTTCTGACGTGTGTGACTTGCATGGAACATAGAAATTGTGGCGTATGGTTTCTGACGTGTGTGACTTGTATGGAACATAGAGATGGTGGTGTATGGTTTCTGACGTGTGCGAGTTGTATGGAACATAGAGAGATTGTGGCGTATGGTTTCTGACGTGCGTGACTTGTATGGAACATAGAGATTGTGGCGTATGGTTTGTGACGTGTGTGACTTGTATGGAACATAGAGATGGTGGCGTATAGTTTCTGACGTGTGTGACTTGTATGGAACATAGAGATTGTGGCGTATGGTTTGTGACGTGTGTGACTTGTATGGAACATAGAGATGGTGGCGTATAGTTTCTGACGTGTGTGACTTGTATGGAACATAGACATTGTGGCGTATGGTTTGTGACGTGTGTGACTTGTATGGAACATAGAGATGGTGGTGTATGGTTTCTGACGTGTGTGACTTGTATGGAACATAGAGAGATTGTGGCGTATGGTTTCTGACGTGCGTGACTTGCATGGAACATAGAGATGGTGGCGTATGGTTTCTGACGTGTGTGACGTGTATGGAACATACAGAGATGGCGCCATATGGCTTCTGACGTGTGTGGCTTGTATGGAACATACAAAGATGGTGCCATATGGCTTATGACGTGTGTGGCTTGTATGGAACATACAGAGATGGCGCCATATGGCTTCTGACGTCTGTGGCTTGTATGGAACATACAGAGATGGCGCCATATGGCTTCTGACGTGTGTGACATGTATGGAACATACAGAGATGGCGCCATATGGCTTCTGACGTGTGTGGCTTGTATGGAACATACAGAGATGGCGCCATATGGCTTCTGACGTGTGTGACATGTATGGAACATACAGAGATGGCGCCATATGGCTTCTGACGTGTGTGGCTTGTATGGAACATACAGAGATGGCGCCATATGGCTTCTGACGTGTGTAACATGTATGGAACATACAGAGATGGCGCCATATGGCTTCTGACGTGTGTGGCTTGTATGGAACATACAGAGATGGCGCCATATGGCTTCTGACGTGTGTGGCTTGTATGGAACATACAGAGATGGAGCCATATGGCTTCTGACGTGTGTGGCTTGTATGGAACATACAGAGATGGCGCCATATGGCTTCTGACGTGTGTGGCTTGTATGGAACATACAGAGATGGCGCCATATGGCTTCTGACGTGTGTGGCTTGTATGGAACATACAGAGATTGTGGCGTATGGCTTCTGACGTGTGTGACTTGTATAGAACATAGAGATGGTGGCGTATAGTTTCTGACGTGTGTGACCTGTATGGAACATACAGAATTGGCGGGGTATGGTTTCTGACGAATTTGACTTGTTCTGCTGCTCCATGATTGGCGAAGGCGCGTCTGTCAAAGAGTGAATGAACGGGTTGCACCAGACCGCATTGATCGAGCACCTCCACAGACTGGTGGATGCATTTTGATAAGGTTAGCGATTTGTCTAGCTGGAAGAACTAATCTGGGTTCGGTAGAAGGCATCCTCACGGTACAGTACTATGTGTAGAACATGCCACAGCCTCACACTCATACCGCAACCTCACATTCATACCACAGCCTCACACTCATACCACAACCTCACATTCATACCGCAACCTCACACTCATACCACAACCTCACACTCATACCGCAGCGTCACACTCATACCACAGTCTCACACTCATACCGCAGCCACACACTTATACCACAGCCTCACACTCATACTACAACCTCACACTCATACCACAGCCTCACACTCATACTACAACCTCACACTCATACCGCAGCCTCACACTCATACCACAACCTCACACTCATACCACAGCCTCGCACTCATACCACAACCTCACACTCATACCACAACCTCACACTCATACTACAACCTCACACTCATACCACAACCTCACACTCATACCACAGTCTCACACTCGACTCATACCGCAGCCTCACACTCTTCACAGGCCTGGTTTACAACGACATTAAAACGGCCTTCCATGGCCTTTGAGATAACCTGAAGTTAATCCCAAGGTATATTTGTGGAATATGTTGGACAGAATTGTATGAAACAAGCCTCAAGCCCCTGCCACCACAGCACCACCAGAGCTTGCCAACACGCCCTTAGAGATTGGGCAGCCATTGCCGCTGGCACCGTCCACCGCCTCATCCAGTTCATTCTCAGAAGATGCCAGACAGTTATGGATGCCGGAGAGAACCACACACGCGCCAGTGACTTTGAAAGCCTGTATAATGGAAGTTCAGACATCAAGTGACAGCTAAAATGAGTTGATGACTGAAATCTGTACTTTTCATTTCTGCTGACCATGATGATTGTGTTTGTACTGTTCATTTTTCTCGATTTCACAGTTGGAGTTAAAAACTCACAGCACAAACTCCCCAAGTTTTCTTTAAACCGATGTAAGATATCCAGCCATACTATATTGAAAATGGCATGTACTACTTTGTTTTCAGAACATCATCATCATCAACAATAACAACGATTCAAGAGAAAGACTTTGATAATTGTATCTCAGAGCGTTCAGTTTCGCTCGAAGTCAGTTCAGGTTGTTGGTACCTTAGTCAACTTAAAGGGGGTATGGGATAGGCTGGAGCATGGAAGAGGCATGGGTGTTTGGGAGAGGGTAGGGGAATACGGGTAGTAGGTGGTGGAGATGAATATCATGGCTGTTATTAGGCATATCGTTGACTGGTCAATACTTAAAAGACAAAAAGTGTTTAAGTCATCGACACTGGCTTTTTATTATGGCTGGAGTCCAGCAGAATAAAACTAACTTGCCACTCTTTTAAGTACTCCACTGAACGCAAGATGAAATGCCTGTACTTTAGAAATATTGAGGGATACCAAGTGACAGAATATATAGTGGTCCATAAAGAGGAGAACCATTAAAAGTAAGTGAAGGGGCGAAGAGCTGAACTGGGCCGGGATCACAGTACCTTTGGGACCCAGCACCTATTTACCTGCAATCTTCTTCTTCTGCGTTCCCTGGTCATGCTGATCAGATACAAAGTCTGGTAGCTTTTGCAAAGTCAGCGGTCCGTCGGAGTGAGTCTGCCGTTCCCCACAGCCTTTCTTGGAGTTCCGCTGCACCAGGCCAAAACTCATGCCGCAGGCTTTCGAAAGTGGGACAGGACTGAAGTACGTGGGCTGGGTTTTGTGGGCCAGTACCACATGGGCACTCATCTGTGTGTGATATATTTAGGCGATAGAGGTGGGAGAGTAACTGACTGTGTCCAGTTCTTAGTCTGAAGATGGCGACTTGTTGGGCACGCTCAAGATGATGAATGTCATCCTTCTCTACCTCCATCTGTAGTCTTTCTCTCCATCCTGTCCTGAACTGGCTGCGGATGAAGGTCTTCGCCTCTCTGTAGGATGCAGCATGGGCTGTTTGGTCTTGTTGGCTGCCCGCCTTGGAGAAT
>JAFLJL010018958.1:0-15635 GCA_018398815.1 Conus ventricosus | reverse complement strand
ACTATCATATCCAAACCCCAACACACCCCCCTCCCTGACGCAACCCCCCCCCCCCCCCCCCCCCCCCCCCCCCCCCCCCCCCCCCCCCTGTTTCCTCTCCCATAATCCCCTGGCCTCATGTCATTTCCGCCTTCATGAAGAATTACGGATAAGTCATTTTTCATTCCCCCTTTTTTGTTTTTCGTAGTTTGTACTGTCCCACATTTTTAAATGTGATTTATTTTTTCGCCTGATGAAGACCCAAGTGGTTGAAATGCATCGTGTCTTGTCTTGTGCTTTGTTTGTCAATGTCATTGGCGGTAAGTTCTAAAACTCTATTCCTGATCTTGCTTCGTTCGCCGCCTTCAGTCACTCCATTTTGAAATTAAAGAAAGTGTTAAAAAACAATAAGGAAGAACTATCTGTTTCAAAGATTCGTAATAACCAAACAACGTACACAATATTTTCATTATATACAAATAAATGATGGTTGTAATAAAACAAATTAAGGCAGCCCAAAAAGCATGTAAAAAAAAAAAGGAAAAAGTTGAACCCAGAAAGGTTTTGGAAATATGAACAATCAAAAACAACAGTTATCAGCTACAGGCTCTTTAACTAAAAGAGGATGGAGATGTTGCTCTAACAGACCCGGAAAAACAAAAACCCCCACCTTAAGTAAATATTTCTCATATGTGTTTACAGAATGTATCACCTGCAAAACCAGGCTGTCTTGTAAACCAGAAAAATGGTGATGGATGTATTGGTCACTTTAACAGCAGTTGAGAAAACATGAAGGGAATGAGCTGAATGTAAGTTACCTGAAGGCCCCGATATCATACCATCTCAGTTTAAACAGAAAGGAGTAAAGAAGGGCAGACCACTTTCAAAAAATGAAAACATGATCATCATCACCTTTTTCTTTCATTGTATGGATCTGCTATTAAATACAAAGAGAGAGAGAGAGAGAGAGAGAAACAGACAGACAGACACTGAGACAGACAGACACTGAGACAGAGAGACAGACAGAGACAGAGAGAAATTTTGTGGAATCTCTATCCATTTTTATGTCTTGGATAATACAAAAACACAACACCAATGATCAAACACGGTTTTCTCAAAACGTTTATTTTTTTCATTGACATACACATTCGTGTGACAAAAACAATCTCTGCAAAAAGCAAGTCACAACAACTTTAGCATACTGATGTAAAAGTTCCTGCTGAGTGCAATAATGGTCTCAACTGACTTCCTTGCTTCATAGATTTGAAATGAATTTAAATGGTGAGAAAAAAAAACGCCTGTTTTAAGTGAATGGATTGTTCGAACATTATTAAGTTACACATTTCAACTTACATGATAGCTGTTAGTACATTAAAACTTCTGGATCTGATGCACTCCCTGATCATGGTAAGAAAACACTGACAGCATAAAATGCAACATTCCTGATCTGAGTTACGAAACACAACATAATAAAATGCAATATCTATAGTTACTGCATAATGCAGTAATGATCACAAATGCCCAATGCCTTCTGATGTGTTTGAATCCCTTTTTCTTTTTATCTACTACATGAGGCACCCTATATAAAACAAGGAACTTGGATCATCATAAGGTGCACACAACCAAGTCATTTCCAAAACAATTGTATGCAGCGTACACACGGTCTGGCAATAGCCCCCCTTTGCCACATTATGACAGGCTTCCATGTCAGGTCAAATAAACCGAAGCTCACCACCTCCCTTCAACTAAAGGTCTCTCTCGTGCGGCCTTGCATGGTCATCCATTCCCGTGTCCCTAATGTTTTTACAAAATGGAAAATTTCTTTAATTTTCTTTCTTCATCTATTCTTTTGGTCCTCCTCCTCCACCTTCATTTCTCCCTCTCCCTCCTGCCCACTCCCTTACACACTGCAGACCTCTCCTGCTCAGAACAGGAAAGGCTTATGTTTGTCATCCATCCTTTTGTCATCTGTGATCCCCTGAGTCCTAAACATCAGCCACCTTACCTTTCTTCTGACTCCGCCCTATGGGTACTCTACCAGTGACCCATAAAGTCACTCTTCCATCTCCTTGTCACTTCCTCTCTCGTTTTCTCGGCCTCACGACCTTGTGACCTCCTGACCTTTCCTTCTAGAGACCGACTGACCTGACGTGACTTGACCTGACCTGACCTAGAAGGCCTTGATGACTCGTTTTTCCAGGTTCCCAGGGTTTCCAGGGGACATTGTGCACATCAAAACCTACTGATGTAGCACACCTTTCTGACAGTCCATCCATGCCGCCATCCTGAAGACTTGTAGCACACTGGTTTGTTACACTGCTGGATTAGTGGGTGTAGCACAGCCTTTCACACAGTCTGTACCTCTCTGAAGACTTCAATCCTGGGCTTCAGACAGTGGGTTGTCAGACTGCTGGGTGTAGCACGCCTTTCACACAGTCTGTACCTCTCTGAAGATTTCAATCCTGGGCTTCAGACAGTGGGTTGTCAGACTGCTGGGTGTAGCACAGCCTTTCCCACAGTCTGTACCTCTGTGGCTTGTTACACTGCTGGATGTAACACAGCGCTTCCTTCAGTCCTTGCACACCTAAGGGTTTTCACCTATGTGACTTTTCATGTGAGTTTTCAGGTCATTCTTCTGAGAGAAGGCTGCCTCACAGACATCACAGGTGTGAGGCCTGATATCCGGATGAATGGATCTCAGGTGGTTCTGTAAATTACCGGACCACTTGAAGCCGGAGTCACAGTGTGGGACACTGGTAGGGTCTTCCCCAGTTTTGGACTCGTTTTGTGGGATTCCAGGGTTCGAGCATGAATAAAAGTCATGCTACAAACGTCACAGGCGAACGGCTTTTCACCGGTGTGAATCAGCTGGTGCTTCCTCAGGTCACAAGTGAGAGAAACGTTTACTGCACACATCACACACGTATGGTTTTGGACCAGTGTGAATGAGCTTGTGCGTCATCAGGGCATCAACCTGAGCGAAAGTGTTGTTGCACTTATCACATGCAAATGGTTTAGGACCGCTGTGAATCGTTATGAGCTTTCAAGTCACCAGCCCAAGTAAAACCTTTGCCGCATACATCGCAACGAAACTGCTTGTGTCCAGTGTGAATCACCATGTGTTTTTTCAGTGCTCCAGCTCTGTGAAAGCCTTACTGCATACATCACACACAAACGGCTTATGATGTTGTGAATCAGTTTGTGTCTCTTCAACGACCCGGCCAAAGTAAAAACCCTTGCTGCACACATCACACACAAATGGCCTTTGATCTGTGTGAATCATTCTGTGTTTCTTCAATGCTGTAGCCCGATTAAAAGTCTTGGTACACAAGTCACACTTATGCGGCTTGTCAATGGAATGAGTTAATTGGTGTGTCTTCAAAATCCCAGCATGAGTAAAAGACTTATTGCACACATCACACACGAACGGCTTTGAACTGGAATGGAACAGTTTGTGTCTCCTCAAAAGCCCTGCCTCATGGAAAGCCTTACTGCACACATCACACACGAATGGTTTATGACTGGAATGCATCCGCTTGTGTCTCTTCAGTATTCCAGCCTCAGTAAAAGCCTTATTGCACACATCACACACAAATGGCCTTTCATCAGAATGAATCAGCTTGTGCTTCTTAATTTATAATCTCGTGGGAAGGTCTTATTGCAAATGTCACACATAAATGGTTTATAATCGTGTGAATAACTGCATGTTTCTTCACCAAGTAAGCGCAACGAAAAGTCTTACCGCACACATCACAGGCATGCTTCTTTTTTTTCTTTCCACCTCTCTCACCACCATTCTCATCAGATTCCTCTTTCTCTCCCTCCATCACTCTCCTGTCGCTATGGCAATCTACTTCCCTATCTGTGTCAGTAGTGTCATGTTCAGCAGCATCACAGCCGTCAGGTGTTGGGGCCACAGGAAAACACAGCGTGCAGTTCCACACCGTGACACACGGCCAGGTGCAGTTCCAGACTGCTGACCAGCACAAAGGCAGCAGAACAAAACGGGACACACACCACCTGCGTTCACAGACAGCGCTGACCCACAAGTGCTGTCAGCCAGGGGCTGTACTGGGCTGTAGACAGCTGTCGCTGATCTGGGCTGTAGACAGCTGAAGGCTGATCTGGGCATTCTTCCTTCATGGACCATGGCGGTTCCTGCTTCTGGGAAAGCAAAGAATCCAATGTGAATGATCCATGGAAATCTGTATGCGTGTGTGGGGTGTGTGTGTGTGTGTGTGTGCGTTGTGCGAGCGGCGTGTGTGCATGTGTTAGCAATACAGAGAGTATGAGGGTCCCGGAGGCAATTTTTCACAAAGTATAGAAATGCCCGGGACAAGGACACAGAAAAGAGAATGCACAGACAGCAAGACACCTGCACACACAGCATTCCGACTCACAGGCAACAGAACACAGGTGTACCCGCCAAATGATGTCCCAGGTAATCCACACTGAACGAACGTCACATTTTCAAAAACAGACTGATGTAAAGGGTAACCCAAAAACAAAACGTTTACACTTTTTCAGTTTCAGCATTTTACAAAAGTTACAGCTGTACAGCTACATACTTCACAGCATTACTCTCCACAGCCGTTAATGTTGTAGCAGCGTCTCATTTCACGCTTGTAGTCCTTCACAGAGGGACACACTGAAACACATGGGTGGACACACAGAGGCACTTGGCACTTGGCACGCCCGGCACATGCGGGTGCACTCTGCTCTTGCAGCGTGCATGTTCTTCTGCTCACCATAAATCGTGAAGCACGAACAGTTCCTGGCAGGCCGCAGACACTTTGTGGTGGCCGGAAGGGCACCAGTGTGTGGGGGTTGTCTGCACGGCCGAGACACTGCCAGTCCAGTGGTGACACGCCCTTGTTCTGTGGTGGTGTCTCTACACTAGTTTTTTCCCTGGTTCTGTACACCAGCTTTCTCCCTGCGGGGTTTCCCTCGCGGTTTTCCTCTGCTTCAGCCTCAGTAGCCGGCACTCCCCATCACTTTCCCCTAACAGTACTAACCATAGGAAGGGAGCAACTCAATTGCCACCAAAGTGTCCTCCGTTAAGCAAACAAAGAGTTTTGTACCTTACATGACTGCCACCAGTATACTCTGATTCGTCCATGTGCATTGCTGGTTGACTTTGAGTATATACTTAAGTCAGTCACAGATGTGTTAAACACACTAGCATTATCCAAAACTCGATTCTCGAAGTTGGAGTATGGCTGCCTTAATGGCAGGATAAAAAAAAAGGGTCATACACACAAACCTCCACTCCCTTTGTTGGGCAGATGGATTAATCCTTGCGGTCTATACAGGGAGTGTCCACAGGAGTATCAGCCTGCGTACACAGGAGAAAAAGAAAGGAGATTAAAAAAAAAAACAACCCAATCTAAAACCTGAATATGAACCCAAAGTTTACTTTGGACCGAGGTGACTGTGATGTTATTTCTAACACAAACGGCAAGTCACCTACTGACGTCACTGAACCAAGCACTGGCATCCGTCAGGCAAACGTTTAATGAAACAGACAGTCTGGAACACTTTCTCCCCATTAAGACATGGCCGCTACATTGTCAGCATTCATAGCCAGCTTGGGCCAGTGACCTACAACAACGCCAGCAGTAACAAAGAGCCCTCTGTCCATAAGCATCATTGTCGTCAGTACCTGGCTTAATTAGTAGCTGATGTCCAGAGTACAGATGTTTTAATTCTACAAATGCTACAAGTACCCTTTTTCACAACAGAGGGCAAATCTATAAAAAAAAAAAAGAATTATACCTACTCTTGCTGGGACATGTGATAACTGAATAATGACTGGTCCCTGCTGAATTGGCCAGAACAGGCAATGCTGAAGCTGATCGTACAGCAACTGCAGTGAACGTAGCAGTATCCACCTGTTTATCCCCAAATTACAGCTATTGGTGAACTTTTCAACTAAAATGAGTGTTTTTGTTACTTCTTTTCCAAAGGTCGTGTACACATCTACACATTTTCCAAAGTTGTGTAAGGGTGTGTGTGTGGGGGGGGGGGGGGGGGGGGGGGGGGGGGGGGGGATGGGGAGGGAGGGAGGGGGAAGATCTGTTTTCACCCACCATCACATGGCTGGGGGTGGAGTCTTCCAGCCAGTACAGCAGAAAGAGTTTCTCCCAATACTCAGCTTTCACATCTGACTCATCAGCATGCTTTGGCACAATTCCATGCTCTCTCATCACTTTAGTGCCCCCTATTGATCCAACCATCAGCATGCTTTGGCACAATTCCATGCTGTCTCATCACTTTTCTTTTTCTCAATATTTCAGGGCCTGTAGTGCCCCCTACTGATCCAACACATCAGCATGCTGTCTAGGACTCGGACACAGCCAGATGCGATTTCGCATGTGGCAGTTATTGAGAGTTGTCACCAAAGGTAAAAGCACACAAAGACAACACAAACGTTACACACTACGAGTGCAATTACCGCTCAATAACTCTGTGTAGCATCTTTTTTTAACCTTTCTTTTTTTCTCAGTTTGTCATATTCATCGTATCTTCACAAAACATGTGTACACATATGGCTAAATAAAGCAGGTCTGGCATCCGTTTTCCAACAGACCATTTTTTTTTCTGTCTCATCTCCGGCACCATTACCCCCCACCTCAACCTTATGTCCCTACTCCCCTGCTGCTCCTTCTGGCTCCCCTTCCACAGTAAGGCAAGGTGATGTTGCTTATAGCCCAGCCCACTGAAAGGGCCACGTCAGGGCTGTCATCTTTCCACAGTAAGGTAAGGTGATGTTGCTTACAGCCCAGCCCACTGAAAGGGCCATGTCAGGGCTGTCATCTTTCCACAGTAAGGCAAGGTAATGTTGCTTATAGCCCAGCCCACTGAAAGGGCCATGTCAGGGCTGTCATCGCCGTGAAGTCAACTCACAAGTCGTTAGAAAAGAAACAACCTCCTTCACACAAAACACACCTCCTAAAAACACACTGGGAATCTTGTTAAAAACCTTTCTCCTGTAATTTTTTTTTTTAGATCAGACGAACAATGTTCATCTCTTTTAGAAATTCAAAGATCACATCAGGTGGGATATCTCTGAACAAGGTTTTCATGGAATCTAATGTAAAATGTTTATGTCTCACATCATGCAAGTCCCAACACTCTAAAAGAATATGTTTCACTGTGAGTGGTACATGACATGGAACGTACAACGTAGCCTCTTCACCTTTTAAAAGATAAGAATGGGTGTAAAAGGAGTGGCCTGTACGCAAACGGCATAAAACTGTTTCTTCTTTACGACCACCTCAGGAACTTTGTAAAAACTCTTCCAGGTTTGGACAGATTTTGAACAGTTTGTTATTGGTCCGCGATTTTCCTTTTTTCCTTGCCAGAGGTCTTTGAGTTACCTGGGTTTTTTGGTTTAGATCAGTGGAAGATTGACAATCCGTCAACTTTCCTTTTGGATTGGCAAGTGAAAACCACCTCATTGCCTCGAAAGCCCAAGGCTGGGAACCCAAGCAAAACAGTTGAACCATCCGTTTTCTGAGGGGAAAACATTTTTCAAAATTTCAGCATTGAGGTGCTTAAAGTTACACGGGAAAGGGCCCTCCAGAACAAAAAATGAGTCGACAAAAAGAGGAAATCTCTTTCGTTTGTTTAGAGAGCTTTTCATAGCCAGGCCCAAAGGGGCTGTCAGCTCAGAATGTAACGAAGCGTCAGCCACATGTAGAGAAGCGTAAACCGCGGGAAGGGGAGTTTCAACTCAGCATGTAGACAAAGCTGTCATCAGCAGTGTAGACGAAGCTGTCAGCCAGCAGGTGGACGAACTGTCAGCTCTCAGTGTAAAAGCGTCAACCCAGCATGAGACGGAGTGTGTCAAATCACAGGAGACGAACTGTCAACTCGCAGTGTAGACGAAGCGAAAAACCAGATTGTGACAAGCTGTAACTCACATGTAGACAAGCTGTCAACTGGGGAGGTAACAAAGCTGTCAACTCACCATGTAGACAAAGCTGTAAACTAGCATTAGACGGAGGTCAATCAGCAGTGAGAGGGAGCTGTCAACCGCAGTGTAGACGAAGCGTCAACCCGAGTGTAGACAAGCTGCAATCAGCAGTTAGACGGACTGCAGCCAGCAGTGAGAGGGAGCTGTCAGCTCAGCGTGTAAGGGACTGTCAACCACATGTAGATAGCTTTCAAAGCAGGAGACAAGCTGTCAATCGCAGTGTAGACGAAGCGTCAACTCAGCAGTGTAGAGGGAGCGTAATCAGCAGTGTGACAAAGCTGTCAACTCAGCAGGTAAACGAAGCGCAATCAGAGTGTAGACGGCGTTAAATTTCGCTTGTAGACGGAGCTGTCAACTCGGTGAGACGGGCTTCAACCACAGTGAACAAAGCTGTAATCAGCAGTGTAAGGGGAGCTGTCAACTCAGCATGAAAGGGGAGTGTCAGTGCGAATTTTAGACATCCCCCTTCCACAATCTTCCCCCCTTTGTTCTGAAAAACCAGCTCCCACAAAAGAAGAATCAAAGTCAAGCTGTCATGAGGCAAAACCCCCCCAAAGGGAACCCTGCACGTGTGAGTTTCAGTGCTGCCCCAGCGGTCCCAAACAAAAACTTCTCAAGTGATGCTCACTGGGGAGAAACTCCACCCCTTCGTTTTTTGGTTTGTTTTTGTTTTTTTGTGGGTTTGGTTTGGTTGTTGTTTCATGCCTTACACCAAACATTTTTCAATTGTGTTGTAAAAGAGGCAGACTAAAAAAGACCTTTTTCACTCATAAGAGTGAGTGAGAGTCATTTTTTGTTGGGTCAAAGACCCAAATCGCATGCCATACAAGACAACACCTATCTACTCTCCAAGGTATGATAACCCTCAACACTTCCAAAACTAATTCCCTTTTTTTCTGCTTCTGCTTTTTTTTTCTTCTTTTATATATTCGGCATAGAGACTTTTGGGAAACCCAGAAAACAACACACTGAAACCAATTGGTCCACAGGGCTGTGAGTATGTTCAGAACAGGCAGCCGACAACACCCCAGCTGTTCAGTAACGCACGAACAACACCAGTTGTTCATAGACGCACGAGCAACACCCCAGTCTGTTTAACCAACAGCACTGAGCAACAAAACCCCACTGTTCATAACAGCACTGAACACCCATTGTTTAGTGACACATGAGCAACAACAGCTGTTCAACCAACGCACTGAGCAAACCACAGTCTGTTCAGACCAGACACACAGAGCAACACACAGTCTGTTCAAACAGCATGAGCAACACCACAGTCTGTTTAGACCAACAGCACTGAGCAACACCACAGCCTGTTTAGAACGGGACAAGAGCAACACCACAGTCGTTCAGACCAGACAGCACTGAGCAACACCCCAGCCCGTTTCAGACCAACAGCCCCGAGCAAAAACCACATCTGTTCAGAGCAGCATGAGCAACACAAAATCTGTTAATGACGCATGAGAAACCACCTGTTCAGACCAACAGCATGAGCAACACCCCAGCCGTTCAGAAACCAAAACATGAGCAACACCACAGTTTTTATAAAAGCACTGAGCAACACCCAGTCTTTCTAACGCATGAGCAAAACCACAGCCCGTTCAGACCAGACAGACGAGCAAAACCACAGTCTGTTCATTTGAAAGCATGAGCAACACCACATCTGTTCATAAAAGCACTGAGCAACACCACAGCTGTTTTAACCAGACGCACTGAGCAACCCCCGGGGGGTTCAACCAGAAGCACTGAAACACCCCATCCGTTTAACCCAAAAGCATGACAACACCACAGTTGTTCAGTAGACACACTGAGCAACAAACCACAGCTGTTTTATAGACGACTGAGCAACACCCAAAATCTGAATTTGACAACACTGACAACACCACTCGTTCAGACCAACAGCACTGGCAAACCCAAGTCTGTTTAGACCAGACAGCACTGACAAAACCCCGTCTGTTCAGACCAAATAGCAGAGCAAAACCACAGTTTTCAGAACAGCACTGACAAACACCACATCTGTTTTAACCAACAGCATGAGGAACACCACAGTCTTTTTGACCCCACAGCATGACAACACCCATTGTTTAGAAAGACAGCATGAGCAAAAACCCCTCTGTTCAGAACAACAGCAAGCAACACCCCAGTCGTTCATAAACATGACAAAAATCACATTCGTTCAGTAACAGCACTGAACAAAAACCCCAGTTGTTCAAACCCGACAGCACTGAGCAACACCCCAGTCGTTCAGTAGACCACTGAGCAACCCACAGTTGTTAACCAGACAGCACTGAGCAACACCACAGTCCCGTTCAGTAACGCATGGCAACACCAAGTATTTCAGTAACACACTGAGCAACACCCCAAATCTGTTCAGAACAGACAGACTGGAACACCACATTTGCAACCAGACAGCACTGACAACACCACAGTCGTTCAGTAAAGCACGACAAAACCACATCGTTCATAGACAGCATGGCAAAACACCCCAGTCTGTTCAGAGACGCAAGAGCAACACCCCATTTTCAAAGAAGCACTGGCAACCCACAGTCTGTTTATAGACAGCACGAGCAAAACCACAGTTTTCATAACGCACTGAGCAACACCACATCTGTTTAGTAACACACTGACAAACCCCAGTCTGTTCAGTAGACAGCACTGAGCAAACCACGCTGTTCTAGACAGCATGAGCAACCCACGTTGTTCAGAGACAGCACTGAGCAAAACCCCAGCTGTTCAGTAGACGCACTGAGCAACACCACAGTCTGTTCAGAAACAGCACTGAGCAACACCACCGCTGTTCAGAGACAGCATGGGCAACACCACCCCTGTTCAGTAACAGACTGAGCAACACCCCATCTGTTAGACCAGAAAACAAGAGCAACACCACAGTTGTTTTAGTAAACAGCACTGAGCAAACCACAGTCTGTTCAGTAGACACACTGACAACACCACAGTTGTTCATAACAGCACTGGCAACACCACATCGTTCAACCAACACACTGAGCAACCCACGTCTGTTTAAACAGGCAGCATGAAACACCCATCTGACAGTAGACAGCACTGAGCAAACCCCCCATTTTTCAGAACAGACAGCCTAGTAAAACCCCCAATCTGTTCAGTAGACGCACTGAGCAAAACCACAGTCTGTTCAACCCCGACAGCACTGAGCAACACCACAGCTGTTCAGTAAAAGCACTGAGCAACACCACAGCTGTTTTAGTACACCTGAGCAACACCACAGCTGTTTAGTAGACAGCACGAGCAAAACCCCAGTTGTTCAGTAGACAACTGAGCAACACCAAGTCGCAGACCGACAGACTGAGCAAAACCCCGTTGTTAGTAACAGCCTGGCAACACCACAGTCTGTTTTATAGACACACTGAGCAAACCCCCACAGTCGTTCAACCCCGACAGCACTGAGCAACACCACAGTCCCGTTTTATAACCACTGGGGAAACCACAGCTGTTCAACCAACGAACTAGCAAACCCCAGTCGTTCAGAACAGAAGCACTGAGCAACACCCCAACGTTCAGTAGACAGCACGACAACAACCCGCTGTTCAGTAACACTGAAAACACCACATCTGTTAACCCGACAGCACTGAGCAACACCCCAGTCTTTAGAACAGACAGCACTGGCACACCCCAGTCTGTTCATAGCCCGCACTGAGCAAAACCCCAGTCTTTTTATAACGATGAGCAACACCCCAATTGTTCAGAACGACAGCATGACAACACCACAGTCTTTCAACCGACAGCACTGGCAACACCCCAGTCTGTTCAGAACAGGGAGCACTGGCAAAACCCCAAACGTTCAGAACAGCATGAGCAACACCACAGTCGTCAGAACAGAAGAAAGAGCAACACCACTTTTTGTAGAACACTGAGCAACACCACAGCTTTCAGACCAGACAGCACTGAGCAAAAACCACAGTCTGTTCATAGACAGCACAGGCCCCAAAACCACATCTGTTTATTTGACGCCGAGCAACAACAGTCTTTCAGTAACAGCCTGCAAACCCACAGCTGTTCAGTAGGCCCCATGAGCAAAACCACAGTCGTTCATAGACAGCCTGAGCAACACCCCAGTCTGTTTATAACAGCACTGAGCAACACCCCAGCTTTTTCATTGACAGCACGAGCAACACCCCAGTCTGTTCAGACCAACAGCACTGAGAACACCCCATCTGTTATAACAGCATGAGCAACACCACGCTGTTTAGTAGACAGCACTGAGCAACACACGTCGTTTTGTAGACACACTGGCAACACCCAGTCTGTTCATAGACAGCATGAGCAACACCCCAAGGTTTAGTAAAAACAGCATGAGCCAAAACCCCAAATCTATTATAGACAGCACTGGCAAAAACAGTCTGTTCAGTAGAACACTGAAAACAACACCACAGTCTGTTAGACCAGACAGCACTGAGAACACACAGTCGTTCATAAAAGCAGAGCAACCCACAGTCTGTTGAACAGCATGAGCAACACCCCATCGTTCAGTGACAGCATAAAAACACCCCAGTTTTCAGACCAGACAGCACGAACAACACCACAGCTTTCAAACAGCACTGAGCAACACCACTCCTTTTCGGCAAATGTCTGCTCGGTGGGTGGGCCCCAAATGACTGAAACAGACGCTCTCTGTGGCTGCGGCCGGGCGTGAGCGGGGCAAAAGGATGTGGCTGGCGAGGGGCAAATTGACACAGCGTGGGAGCGCGCCACGAGGGAAAAAGAGAAAAAGACAGCAAAACGACAAAAAAAAAAAAAAAAAAAAAAAAAAGTGAGAAGGTGTTTGCCAAGTGATGAATAAATTTTCCTTCGAAGGGAATTTGCAAGCGTTTCAAAGAAAACCCCGGGAAAATCAAAAAACCCGCCACCCCCAAAACCCCCACACAAACTAAACACAAAAGTTGATGGGTTTTTTTGATGTTAGCAGCTAGGTACAAGTGCCAAACCCCCCGCTTATTTTCCCCCAGGGGGAAAAACAACGCCGATTCTCCCCAAATTTTTTCACACGTCTCTCACGCTGTAGACAAACTGCCCTGGGAAGCTTATCTGTGAGGGAAAGGCAAACAGAAAAACACCATAAAAATTACTTTTTTTTTGTTTTTCATACCATGTACCAAAATTCAACAGCTTAAAATGAACGTCAAATATAACTCGTTATATTATCACAAATTTGGGGAGGGGCAGAGGTGGGAGGGGGGCAGGCGGGTGGGGGCAGGTTTTCCCTATATCTAAATCATCAGGGAAAAAATGTTGCATGAATTACGTCATTTATCTACACATATTTCCAAACACACACACACACATCTTTTTAAAGGATGCAATTTCCCGCGTTTAAATAGACCCTTTTGGCATTTGTAATCTGAAACCCAATTTTTGTATTTTTCGTTTTTTATCACCTACCAGTTTTCAAGGTTTCCCCCCTCAAGGGTCTGGCTTTTCTTCCCACTTATAAGGGCTCCTATCATGACACCAACATAAACTGTAAAAATTCTTAACCTGATTCATGCTCAAAATCTTTGTAAACAGGTTTTGTTTTTTGGGATGTCCAACGGAGAGACAATATGTCAAGGAAAAATTTAAAAATAAGATAAATAATTTGCTTTAGCCCCGCCGCCACAAAGGGCCACACAGGGCTGTCACCAATATGGAAACTTTAAAAAATCATGAATACGAGATTAAAAAAATACACTACCAAAAGCCAAAGCCAAAAATTTAAAAATAAAATCAACATAAACCCGCCCCCTGCGAAGTTTAGCATCGCGGACTGCCGGGGGGAGGGTGGGTTCGAATCCCCCCCAGGTTTTGTGGGGTTTTTTTTGCCCCCGACCGGCTCCCACCCAGAGTTGATTTGCTGCGGACTCATTGGAGACTGGGGCCCCACAGTCAGTTTCATCCACTTAAATCGTTTTTGAGGTGTTTTCCCAAAATTTCATGACCAAAAACCCAGGTGCCTGTACCCCCGGGCCTGGTTGACGCCAGGGTATATTTGAAAGGAACGTAGGTTTTAAACCCGCATGATCTCAGACCCAAAAGGAAATCCGTAGCATATTTATCTCCCCATTCCCCATTGACACATTAAAAAAAAAAAATGTCCAAATTCTGTGGCCCTCATGCCCGCTTCTGGTGCTCAATTTCATGTCCTCTCGCCTGGGCCTTGGTTTGCTTCCGCGGGGTCACCGGGATCGGCGAGTCCATGGGGGCTGTCGCTGGGCGGACGTGGTGGCGCCCTCCGGAGGGAGAGCTCACTCACGCCGGCTCCGCGACTAAGCAATTATTGTCGTCAGTAGGGGGCTTAGTAGGTGGTGTCCTGCGTATGTTAGATCAGAACAGGCGCCACTGAACACCACCGAAGTGACTCGGCAGCAGTGCAGTGTCTCCTCTGGTGGGTTGCCTCTTGACGACTTGACACTGACTGCTCCCTGTGGATTGCTGGTGCCGGGGCCGCGGCGGGGCGAGCCGGGCTATGGCTGTGGACGGGGTGTCGGAATGAGCGGCGTGGGTGCACTGCCTCTGAGGTGGGGCAGAGATTGGGACAGCAAAAAAAGAATTTAAAAAAAAAAAATAAATCAACATAAATACTGGACTGCTTAACGCTCATAACATGAGTGCAAATGTGTACATTTAACCTTTCCTGTTCACCAAGGGAATGAAGTTGTTTGTGCACTGCAACTCTACAATTCTAAGGCTACTTCAACAAAAATTTGACTTTTCAACGAAACGCTATGCAAGACATCCACTGAAAACCGTCTCCAAGTGGACCTGTACAAACAAGTAAGCAAACCATCATCAAAGTCGCAGTAGGCCTCTACGTCGAAGGTGTGTTAAGTCACTGATAATCATGAACAAACCTGGCGGACTGTACATCACGGGTGTGGGACCACCCATGCTTATTTCAGAGAGACAAAGCCCTCTCCTGCGTGTGCACCAAACATGACAGAAATGAGCAATGGAAGTGTGTGTTGTGGGTGTGTGCACACCATCCATACTCAACACAAATAAACTTTGCACACTGGGTACAGCGACCCTCACATGGAGGACAGGTCAACTGACCAAGAATAATTGTGTGTGTGTGTGTGTGTGCATGAGCATGTTCCTACCTATGTATCCATGTAGATTTTACATCTGTTCCTTAATCTATCCAGCTCAGTGTCTCTGTTTTTGCTCTGTTGCCCGGTCGTGTGATCAAGTTTTCATACTAAATTATCTTGACTAGTCAAAAAAAAAAGACAGAAAAAAAAAAGCTTTGTACACTGTACATGATGGGTGCGGGACCAAACATGCTGGCTGTAGAGACAGGCTGTCCCCTGTGAGCGCGCCAAGCATTAGGAACTGCACAGGTCTCACCAGTGTCAATGTAGTGCCAGCTGGCAGCTCTACCCTCTTTTGTCGGCTCTACCCTGGTAAACAACCCACTGTGTAAATGATAGCGTGGATTGTCAAGTGCCTAGAGCTTGGGTCTCTAACCAAGGACAGGCCCTATGTAAGTACTCTTATATTATTTCCCCCCATCTACAATCAGATCCGGACAACCGTTCACCCACACAACAGTCGCCCCACCAGGCCTCGCTGCTACAACAGCCACGGTTGAGCTGAAGAAGACAGGGCGATCCTGTCGAAATATTCTCCAAGTAAGTTTTTGATTCTGAGTCTAACTACTTTCTAATGTCGA
>JAFLJL010018957.1:3808-21630 GCA_018398815.1 Conus ventricosus | reverse complement strand
AGGGGGGGGGGAAGAAGGATGGGTGGGAATCCTGGGGAGAGGTGTGGGTGGTAGCAGTTTAAGTTTAAGAGTCCCTTGGGTTTATTCTTGTCCCTATTAGTTAGCCACCACGTGTGCGGGCTATCTCTGCGTCCCTAGGTCGCAGTGATATACCGCAACTGGTGTTTTAGTATAGGTTAGGGTTTCTCAGGGTCGTAGTAGGGTAGGGTGGGTCAGTGAAGAAGTGGGATACCGGTGTGGGGTTGTAGATGGACGTGAGTGGTGGCGCCATGGTATGTTTGGGTGTGTGAAATAAAGAGGTGCGCGTGATTGTAAAGTTGTGTTAGTGTGCTGTGTTGTCTGCTCTAGTGTGTAATAGGTGTCGGTAGGGTGGTAGGGCCGTCCGGCTTAGCGACCGTGACAATGAAGAAGAGAAAGCTCCTAGGCAGAGGGAGTTAGGGGATGAAGCAGAGGAAGATTGAAGAGGAGAAAGCTGATAGACAGAGGAAGATGGAAGAGACGAAAGCTGCTAGGCAGAGGAGACTCGAGATGCAGCAGGCGAAGATGGAAGAGGAGAAAGCTGCTAGGCAGAGGGAGCTTGAGATGCAGCAGGCGAAGATGGAAGAGGAGAAAGCTGATAGGCAAAGGGAGTTAGAGAGGCTGAGGATGAAGGATGAGAGAGAACTGGAACTGCAGAGGAAGAAGATGGAGGAAGAAAGGGCGATAAGAGAAATAGAAGCTCAAGCACGGCAAGCTGAGTTAGAGGCAAGAGAGCGAGAGCTAAACATACAAGAGAGACAGGCCTCAGATGAAGCAGCGCACAGGAAACGCTTGATCGAGGTGAAGGAAACGAAGCGTGTCCATCTTGAGCGTTAGGAGAGAACGATGACGTGGACGCTTTCATCGCCCAATTTGAGCGTGTAGCCCAGATGTGCAAGTGGAGCGAGACCTCATGGCCACACGTCTCATGTCTCTGCTGAGAGGAAAGGCTAGAGAAGCAGTGATGCGGTTAGTGTGGATGAGTTAAGCGACTATGAGCAGATAAAGTGCGCCCTGTTCAGCCACTTCAGGCTAGATGCTGAGGCCTACCGGGAAAAGTTTAGAAGCATCAAGAAGGACGCTGCTGAGACTTTCGCCCAAGTGCGGGGAAGGATGAAGCGGTGGTTTTCCCTCTGGTGTGCAGCAGCGGGCAAGGACGAGAGTGTGGCAGAGGATGTTAAGGATCTGCTTTTCCAAGAACAGTTTTACCAGCTGCTGTCCCCAGAGTTCACGATTGAGGTCCGGAAGACATGCCCGAAAATGTTGAACAAATGGCAACGGAAGCTACTGTTTTAGCAGAGGCCAAAAGATTGGGGAGGAAGGCGAAGCAAGACCGAACAGTTAACCAGCCCAACCTGGGTAATAGGCGTGAAACAGCAGGGAGCCAGCCTACGGAGAGGTCCCAACACAGTGATGGTGCACTACAGCAGCAGAACAGGAGATCAGAAGGGCCTAGATCGACCATAGTCTGTTTTAACTGCAGGAAGCCGGGCCACATCGCTAGGAAATGCCCCGAGCCCCATTCCGTTGGAGCTGTTCATTGTTGCGACCAGCCCCAAGCTCGAGTAGTCCCTACGTTGTGTCGCCCATGCGCTGAGCAGCGGTACGATCCTGCGTGCATTGTAGAGGTCAACGGAGCTCCGGCAAATGGATTACGAGACACTGGTGCCGGATACACCGTAGTGGCCCAATGGTTGGTACCAGCAGACGCGTACACAGGAGAGACAGTTCCAGTAGTGTTGGCTGAATCCAGATGTAGGTCTGTGTTACCTGTGGCGGTAATAGAGTTGAAGTCGCCATTCATCGAAGGGAAGTTGGAGGTTTTGGTCATGAACAGCCCTGTGCAGGAAGTCCTGATCGGAAAACTTTGCAAAGAGAGTAGGAGATTCCGGTTGGATACGTGTGCCTGTATACGCAGACCCGGCGTTGGTAGGGCAGTGCAGACACGCGCGCAGAGAGCCAGAGAGCAGCAAGAACCAGTACCACTGCCCGTCGAGGAGTGCATTCTGAACACCTCTACCCAGCAGTTAATTCAGATGCAGGACCAGGATGAAACCTTGAGGAAGGCTCGGAGTGCGTGTGAAGCAGGGACGCACTTCCACACCAAGTTTGGACGAGTCGAGTACGCTCGAAATCTGGTGTACTGGTCAGACGGTTTGAGGGTCCCAAGGACGTACGAGTCAAATCTGCGTCCCAGTTGAACTACGGGCCACGGTGATGAAGCTAGCCCACGACGTACCCATGTCTGGACACTTAGGTACCACCCGAACCAAGGAGCGGGTTGGTCGCCATTTTTATTGGCCAGGCATGCATGCTGACATTCGTCGGTACTGCCAGTCATGTGTCCAGTGTCAGCGTACTGTTAAGGGAAGAGTCTCAAGAGTTTCCCTTGTAAGGAAGCCACTGATGCGCAGGCCCATGCAGATACTGAGAGATCTCTGGTTGCAACCAGAAAGGCAAGAGGTCCGCACAGCGGCAGAGGACGTTAACTTAAGGAACAAAGGGAGCTGAGATGTGTGAGTTGACAAAGAAGAACTTGGCAACAGCAGGTTGCAGGTACAAGCGACATTGTCATTTGAGGATGAAACCCAGGAAGGTAGCTGTGGGGTCTAGAGTGTTAGTGGGGGATCACCAGGTGGGCACTGCAGCTGCAGCCATTCCAGTTTACGGTGCAGGCAGTGTCTGGAAGGGACAATGTGGCGGCAGACTTCTTGAGTCGCTTGCCAGAGAGAGAGAGAGAGAGAGAGAGAGAGAGAGAGAGAGAGAGAGAGAGAGAGAGACTAAGTTCCATTTACCTGTGTCAAGAGGGGTTGACATTGTCGAAGATATGCATGTGTCATTTCCATTGGAAGAGAATGACGTAGCAAAGTGTTACTGGGGGTGTGGTATTTGTAGCACGTGTTACATAGCGATTGTGCATGGTCAGAGCACCCTCAGTTATGAAGTTTATATATAGACCCTAATGTAACGGCTGCCTGTAAGTGCCTGCGTTAAGGTCGTGTGGGGGAGAGTTAGACCAAGTTGATTAATGCATTCTGTGGTTAATGATGTATTTAAAAGTGTTGTTGGAATGATGATGGGGTGCATCAAAAGTAACAGCAGGGCAGAGTGAGTGGTGTGGAGTTGGATTGTTATAGGTAGGATGTGAGTAAACGCCGATCGAGTGAGAAGTTTTTGTTGTTTTAACCTGTAGTTAAAACTTAGGCAGGGGGGTGTGTCACCGATCGGCGGTACTAAACCAGCCGTCCATGTGTTTGGAGTAATGGTAATTCAGAAATAGAGAGCGTGTGCGTGTGCATATGTGTATATGTGTGTTGTGCGAGCGTTTCGTGTGTAAGATTGGGGTTTTGGTTAAGGTGGAAGGTTAGGCTAGGTAGGGGGCTGGGGAAATAAGACATACAATATTCTTGATTCCAGTCTTCATTATGGAAGGAGTGGAAGCGGGAGGTTGGTTCGTTTCCGACTGTTACCCTTTTGTTACTTTGGTTCTACACCAGAGAAGGCGGGGCAGGATATCGGCTGTTGTTGGTGTTGTCAAGTCTGTGAGTTGTTGTGGTAAATTGTCGTGTTATTGCACGAGCAACAACTAGTCCGTGGTCCGGCGTGTCAGCTCTGCGGAGGGATACGCTGCTCTGACCAATCGCTGTTTTGTGTTGTGAGTAGAGTTCGCTTGAGTCCGACCAGGTCGGAATGCGTTGGGGTAGCTTCACTTCGGTCCATGGTGTTCGTCGGAGTGGACGCGCCTTGTAGTTGCGGCGGCAGCGCCGTTAGTCGAGCTGAGTGACTTCGAGTCATAGTTAGTGCCAGGTCCTCGTCGGGTCTGGTTCCCCTTTGGGCCTGTGCCGAGTCCGTGTTGTCTTCGTTGCAGCCACTTCAGCCAGTTGCAGAACTGGTGTGGTTGACGTCTGTCTGTCCAGGTTGGTGATTGTTAGGTTCATGGTGGTGTCATTCGTCATGTTGTGTTGTATTATGGCGAGTTGTACTGTAGTTGTCTCATTTTTATGTTTAGTTGTATTATGGTTGTTGCGTATACTGGTTGTCTGGTATGATGTCGTCTTGGTTCTGTGATTGGAACTTCTTGTCAGCCGGCTTGTGTTGTTGCTTCTTTCTGTATATTTCTGTAAATAGTGTACATAGTGGTTCCTATTATTAGTGTTCGTTATTAGTATTATTGTTCCTGAGTTCGATTGTCATGTGACAGTTTGGCTAGACAATGTGAGTTCGATATAAACCGTTGAGGGACGGTGATGTAGATATTGGTTGTGATTAGTTCATGTTAATTTCAGGGGGGTCAGTAAGAAGGTAATACGAGGTTGCATTTTGTTGATCAGAGTTTGAGTCAGGTGCAGATGTTTTTTGCGTAAATTGTAAAGGGATTGTGCTCAATTTCAGTTGTAAATAGTGTAGTTTGTTGAAATTTATTAATGATTTCGGAGTTGACCTGCACAGCATTGGAATTGGTTAACTGTGCAGTGGGGCCAAGGCTAATTGGTAGTCGAATGGTTTATACTGGAGTACGGTCGTGACTATTCAATTCATATTGGTGTCTTTTCACTTTCGTTACGAGTCATGGTTCTCGACGCGGGTGTCGTGGCGTGCAGACTGTATCTGTGACGTACGCGTTTGGTACAGGACAGTGAGTCCATATGGTTAGAAGTTTTTGTTTTTTTTTTAAGTAAATGACAGTCGTCACACATGCAGGGATGTATGTGTTTGTGACAGAATAGGGTTGGAGAAAGATATCTTAGGTTGCAGGGAGACAGTCCCATGATGAATTTAGTAGTCGGAAAGAAGGGTATGGTAAAGTTTAAGGCGGGTAGTTCAGCAGTTGATAGGATAAAAACGGAGGATGTGCCGCATGTAATATTGTATGAAGTATGGTTGTGTTGGCGTACAAGGATTAACCACTGGATTGTCTGACAATAGATGACATGAGAGTGGGGGGCTGGATGGAAATTTGATGAACAAATCATGTTTTGATATATGATTATAATTGACAGTGCAAAGAGGGATGAGAATGTGAAGGATTGTGGCGGCGAGCCGATTCTTTTGTTGAATATGCTAGAACTGTGAACCGTTAGAAATTAATAAGTTCTTTTGTTCTTTTGTTGTTTTTTTGAGATGTGGATTACTACTGATTACTATGTGGAAACATTTCCTTGTGAGATTGCCCATTTTTCTAATTTTTGTTTTGTATTTCCTAAGGGGGGGCCCAGGGAGTCCGTATTGGAGTGCTTAGATTGGGATTATTTCTCCGAGAATGGTGGCGAGTCATAATTTCATATGTAATAGTGTAGAAATTTGGGTCAGAGAGAATATTGTTTTATGTTGTTGTAAGGGTTGGCAGGAAATGATCTGATAACCCCAAAGTAACGGGTTGGGGGGTGTATTCGAAATTCAAGGGGTCACTCTCATTCCCGAGTGGGAGGTAGGCAAGGGAGATGGAGAGTTAAAGCTTTACCAGGTAGCCTATGGGCCTTGATGACTCGGGTAGTAGCAACATTACAGTAGTGGCTTACAGTTGTGTCAGCAGGTGGTATCCTGTCCCGTCCTGAGGCTGGGGTCAGACCACCGCAGGGTACTGCCGCGTGCCGGCAGGTGAGCGGCGGTGTCCCGTTGCCTGCTGCTTTTCCCGGGAGAGGGAGACCATCCAGGCCGTCTGCCATCTGTGGGCAGCTCTCCTCCGCTGCCGGAGTTCTTCCGGGAGTCCTCCAGCCACCTGTTGCTCTTCCCTGTTCGGGCGTCCTGTGAGAGGGCGCTGCACCAGGTCTTCCCTCACCCTCAGTGTCCAGCGGGGCCTTCAGAGGAGGGAGGCGTCCTTCGAGCCCCCGGACTCGTCGAGAGGGCACTGCACCAGGCCTTCCCTCACCTTTGTGTCCGGCGGGGCCTTCAGAGGTGTTGTGCCAGCGCGGGGGAGGAGTCAGACTGAGGAGCCATGGTCGCCGCCGGGTGTAGAGTCTTCGGGGTGTCAGCCTGCGTGGGGCCACGGACAGCGCTGAGGAGCGGAGTCACCCGTGGAGGAGTCAGCCTGTGAGGGTCCACGGACAGCGCTGAGGAGCGGAGTCATCTGTGGAGGAGTCAGTCTGTGAGGGCCCAAACGGACAGTGCGAGGACTGGAGCTTTCCGGGCCGGGATAGGTCGTCCCATGGGTGTTGTAGAAGGGGTGTAGGGGTTAGGTAGTAGAGTAGGGGGTGTTAGTTACTCCCTCCTTTTGGGACGTAGTGGGCCAGCCAGTGTAGGGTACTTGTCGTTGCCCCTTGGGGACGCGTGACCAGTGCGATAGTGGTCCGGGTAAAAAGAGAAGGGTGGGTCCTGGGGAGAGGTGTGGGTGTAGCAGTTTAAGTTTAGAGTCCTTGGGTTTATTCTTGTCCCTATTAGTTAGCCACCACGTGTGCGGGCTATCTCTGCGTCCCTAGGTCGCAGTGATATACCGCAACTGGTGTTTTAGTATAGGTTAGGGTTCTCAGGGTCGAGTGGGGTAGGGTGGGTCAGTGAAGATAGTGGGATACGGTGTGTGGTTTTTAGAGGGACGTGAGTGGTGGCGCCATGGTATGTTTGGGTGTGTGAAATAAAGAGGTGCGCGTGATTGTAAAGTTGTGTTAGTGTGCTGTGTTGTCTGCTCTAGGTGGTGTAATAGGTGGGGGTTTGGGGTGGTGGGGCCCGTCCGGCTTAGCGACCGTGACAGTGACTGATGTATGTATTGTGAATGATGTATGTATTGTGACTGATGTATGTATTGTGACTGATGTGTGTATTGTGACTGATGTATGTATTGTGACTGTATGTATTGTGATGATGTATGTTTTTCTGTCTGTTGTATGTATTCTGTCTGATGTGTTTTATTGTGACTGATGTATTTTATTCTGTCTGTTGTATGGTATTCTGTCAGATGTGTGTATTGTGACTGGATATATGTATTCTGTCTGATGTATGTATTGTGACTGATGTATATATTCTGATTGATGTGTGTATTGTGACTGATGTATGTATTGTGACTGATGTATGTATTGTGACTGATGTATGTATTCTGTCTGTATGTTTCTGTCTGATGTATGTATTGTGACTGATGTAGGTATTCTGTCTGAGTGTGTATTGTGACTTATGTATGTATTCTGTCTGATGTATGTATTGTGACTGATGTATGTATTCTGTTGATGTGTGTATTGTGACTGATGTATGTATTCTGTCTGATGTATGTATTCTGCCCTGATGTATGTATTGTGACTGATTTTATGTATTTGACTGATGTGTGTATTGTGACTGATGTGTGTATTCTGTCTGATGTATGTATTATGACTGATGTATGTATTATGACTGATGTATGTATTCTGTCTGTTTGTATGTATTCTGTCTGATGTATGTATTGTGACTGATGTATGTATTCTGACTGATGTGTGTATTGTGACTGATGTGTTTTATTGTGACTGATGTGTGTATTGTGACTGATGTGTGTATTCTGTCTGATGTATGTATTGTGACTGATGTATTTTATTTGTCTGATGTATGTATTCTGTCTGATGTATGTATTCTGTCTGATGTAGGTATTGGGGACTGATGTATGTATTCTGTCTGTCACGCCCGACCCCTGAAGGTCTGCCCTGACAGGATCGATCTAGTGGGAGTGAAGGGGGGTGACTGACCTCACACACCTCGCAAGAGACCACACAGAAAGATTACGATAAAATACACCATTATTCCCCACAGCACACACATAGTCCCAAATAAGCTTTCTAACACACACAACACGCACTTCACAATTATGCATTTCAACACACACAACATGCACATAGTCACAAACAGCATTCCAGCACAACACAACATGCACAATCATAAATAATCATTTCCCCCCGCACACACCATAATCATAAATAATCATTTCCACGCATTCCTTTCCTTGCTTCCGGGGGTTCCCCCCCCCCCCCCCCCCCCCCCCCCCCACCCTCTGTCTCTCCAAGTCTCGAGAGCACCAGGTCGTTTTCAGGCACCACCAAACCGGGTCTGTTCCTGAATAGAGTTTCAAGGCCGACCCCCTTGAAACGCGCGCCCCCCAAAAATGGCACGACACAGAGTTACCCACACCCGGTCAGGGTGCACTGCAGGAGGTCCGTGGACGGTGGAGAATGGCTCCGTGGGACAGGGCGTTGTCGCGGTAAGTCCCGGACAGAGCCGGGACCATCCAGCCAAGTCCACGTGCTCTCAACCAGTGCGCGGCCCCAACAGCGCAAGCATCGGGTGGAGCCCCCGGGAGGAGGAAAAGGGAAGGAACGGGAAGGGAAGGAGAAGAAGGGTACTGGAACCCCGCAGTCAGTACGGTTGATATTTGCTGCTTAATCTTAACAGCCACTCGCATGATGGGCGGGGGGAGGTTTTTGCTGAATAAATTGTTCACATCAGCTTAACACGGACCTGGCATAACACAGTCAAACAAACCAACGAGGAATGTTCGCTAAAGGTCTCCTCACACGAGCAGGTAAGAGATTACATTGACAGGCTAAACAAACAAATAAAACTCTATTTCTCCATCCTCCTTCACTCCGTTCAACATTTTCCTTTCTTAGGAACTGAACAATACAGCAACCGCTGCTCTATAACTGCCACCACATTTGCAAATAATAAACTCAATGGCACAATACCCAATTTTATAACAACATTTCAAAATGACAAAATTTCTCCAACACAGCATCCAAAGACTTAATCATGCGTACGCACGCTCGCACAAAATAAAATCTCATTCCCCTTGCACACACAAACAGACGGTGGGCCGAAGAAAAGAGACCGGCGATTTTGACAGGGGCGGGAACAAGCGAGACCAAGCAAGTACCAACCCTGAATCACCGGGTTCTCCCCCTTCCCCCGCGACTACCGCATCCCAGATGCATAAAAGGAGAAAGACTTTTGGTTATAATTTTGACTGGCCAGGTTAAAGATTGAATTAAAACCAGAAAAAGGGGTCTCGAACAATATTTCTTTTATAATTTTGAAAACCAAAAGAAATTGCGCAAAAGAGAAGAATTAGCCGGCTAACAAAAAACAACACAAATAAACCACGAAACTGATGCTTACCAGCTCCCCGTGGGTGCCCCAAAAAGTGGCGGGTAAAGCGACTCTCTGCCCTTGTCCAGTTGAGAGGACAGCAAGCGCAGATGCGGAAAAAAAGAGACGTGATGTGATGCCCCTCCCCTTACAGGCCGGACTGTAGGGATGAAGGTACCGACCGTCCCTTCGACGAAGTGGTGTAGAACCAAAAACAGAGCAGGCGCTCTCAGAGACATCTTCCGCTCGAGTGAATAGAAAACCTCCCTCAATGATGGCAGCCAACATGCCACGCTACGTCACAGTGAGCATACCTCAACCCTAAGGGGGAATGTTACACGTGCGGCAGGTTAAAGACAGGGGGAGAGGCCGATAGAGACAGCGAGTTCAAGTGAAAGGTCCCAGCCACCCGTGATCCTGCAGGATGAATTGCACGGGCAGTGGAATTAGAGAGAGAGAGAGAGAGAAAGTAAACCTAACCTGAGCTGAACGACGTTAAGGTGCAAACGCACCACAAGCCACATCAAGGGACGGATTTCACGACAACAACAACGACAATAAAAAAAATGAATAATTCCACCCGGGAGATGGGCTAATTGCCATCGGCCCCGTACAAACTCGTGACACTGTCTGATGTATGTATTCTGTCTGATGTATGTATGTGACTGATGTATGTATTGTGACTGTAAGTATTGTGGGCTGATGTGTGTGTTGACTGATGTGTGTATTGTGACTCATGTAGTATTGTGACTGATGTGTGTATTGTGACTGATGTGTGTATTGTGACTGATGTATGTATTGTGACTGATGTGTGTATTGACTGATGTGTGTATTGTGACTCATGTATGTATTGGACTGTGGGGTGTATTGTGACTGATGTGTGTATTGTGACTGATGTATGTATTCTGTCTGATGTATGTTTTTCTGTCTGATGTATGTATTGTGACTGATGTATGTATTGTGACTGATGTATGTATTGACTGTGTGTGTATTGTGACTGATGTGTGTATTGTGATGATGTATGTATTGTGGTGATTTTGTGTATTGGGTGATGTGTGTATTGTGACTCATGTATGTATTGTGATGATGTGTGTATTGCCACTGATGCATGTATTGTAACTGATTGTAACTGATGTGTGTATTGTGATTGATGTGTGTATTGAATGATGTGTGTATGTGACTGATGTGTGTATTGCCATTAATGCGTGTATTGTAACAGATTGTAACTGATGTGTGTATTGTGACTGATGTGTGTATTGCCATTAATGCGTGTATTTGTAACAGATTGTAACTGATGTGTGTATTGTGACTGATGTGTGTATTTACCACTGATGCATGTATTGTAACTGATTGTAACTGATGTGTTTATTTTCACTAATGTGTGTATTGTAACTGATTTAAATGATGTGTGTATTGTAGTGATGTGTGTATTGTGACTGGTGTGTGTATTGCCACTGATGTGTGTGTTGTGACGATGTGTGTGTTGTGCTGATGTGTGTATTGTCACTGTGTGTGTGTTGTGATTTATGTATGTATTGTCACTGATATGTGTATTGTCACTGTGTGTGTGTGTTGTCACTGATGTGTGTATTGTCACTGAGTGTGTTTGTATTGTCCTGATGTGTGTATTGTCACTGATGTGTGTATTGTCACTGATGTATGTGTTGTGACTGATGTATGTATTGTGACTGATGTGTGTATTGTGGCCCGATGTGTGTATTGTGACTGGGTGTGTGTGTTGTGACTGATGTGTGTATTGTGATGTGTGTGTTGTGCTGATGTGTGTATTGTGACTGATGTGTGTGTTGTGACTGATGTGTGTGTTGTCACTGATGTGTGTGTTGTCACTGATCTGATGTGTGTTGTGACTGATGTGTGTATTGTGATGATGTGTGTGTTGTGACTGATGTGTGTGTTGTCACTGATGGTGTTTTTGTGACTGATGTATGTATTGTGACTGATGTGTGTGTTGTGACTGATGTGTGTGTTGTGACTGATGTATGTATTGTCACTGATGTGTGTGTTGTCACTGATGTGTGTATTGCACTGATGTGTGTATTGTGACTGATGTGTGTGGTGTGATGATGTGTGTGTTGTGACTGATGTGTGTATTGTCACTGATGTTGTGTATTGTCACTGATGTGTGTGTTGTCACTGATGTGTGTATTGTGACTGATGTATGTATTTTTCATGATGTGTGTGTTGTGACTGATGTGTGTGTTGTGATGATGTGTGTATTGTCACTGATGTGTGTATTGTCACTGATGTGTGTTGTCACTGATGTGTGTATTGTGACTGATGTATGTATTGTCACTGATGTGTGTGTTGTCACTGATGCGTGTGGGTTTTGACTGATGCGTTTTGTTGTGACTGATGTGTGTGTTGTGACTGATGTGTGTGTTGTAAGTGAAGTGGGGTATTGTCACTGATGTGTGTATTGTCATGATGTGTGTATTGTCACTGATGTGTGTATTGTCACTGATGTGTGTGGGTTTTCACTGATGCGTGTATTGTCACTGATGTGGGGGATGTATTGTCACTGATGTGTGTATTGTCATGATGTGTGTATTGTCACTGATGTGTGTATTGTCATGTTGTTGTGTTGTCACTGATGGTGTATTGTCACTGATGTGTGTATTGTCACTGATTTCGTGTATTGTCATGATGCGTGTATTGTCACTGATGTGTTTACTGTGGGTGATGTGTGTATTGTCGGTGTACTGCACTCTTTGAATTGAATCCAGCTCTGCACCTGTTTCTGATGCAAGAGCTGGTAAACTGATGTGGACGTTGTGATTCTGTTGCACGGGGGACAGGGGAGCAGTCCCGCTCACCCCGCCCGGACCATCCAGGAGGTCCCACCTTCTCCCGCTTCTCCCCCTACGCCGGACGGGTAATGATGGTGCTGCCGGTCAGACGGGCCCGGGCCTCTAGGGTAGGTCCCCCGGCTGCTGCCGTAGGTCCGTTAGGCGCAGACAGTCATGGAAACGACTCACAACATACAGAGGCACGACCAGTCAGACAGCACTATGGAGTTTGGAAGTGCTTTGCCCGTCCACTCCAACAGCAGGCACACAAGCACACAGACAGACAACACGGGGTTCACCTCAGTTGGGAAGACGGGACCACACAGTCGAGTTTCATCCACTTAATGGATGCGTTTCTTTAGAGTGTTGCTCAATTTCCTGACCAACACTGAAAGGGGCCTGTATCTCTCGGGCCTGGGTTTGACGCCAGGATATATTATGAAAGGAAGCGTAGAGTACAGCCCTGTCATGTAGTCTCAGAACGAAATGGAAATCCGTAGCATCATCCTAATCTCCCCCATTCCATTGATCAGCATTAAAAAAATAAAAAAATAAAAAAACGATGAAAAGGTGGAACAGTGAAGGCAACAGATGTTGGTGAGTATCTCCTGCTGTGTTGCGTGTGAATGTGTTGTAAATACCTTGCAGTGTGCAATCTTTTCGTGTTCAAGAACATCTCTGTAATTATTTATTTGTGTGTGTGTGTGTGTGTTTTATCTATGTGTACGGAATGGATGAGGAAGTGGAACAGCCCTGATATGGTTCCTTGCGGCATGTTGTTGTTAAGCACTGTAGTGTAGCCAGTTCTTCACTTTGACAGAAAGCTGTGAATGACTTTGAAAAATAACTGTGGGTGTTGATTATATATGAATGGTTTTTGTATTCATGCATTGAGTAATGTGATGGTCTTATGAATTGTTTCTGGCTGATGCACATAAAAGTGTTCTTGATCTGTTGATAGTCCTTATGAATTGTTTCTGGCTGATGCATGTAAAGTGTCCTTGATTCTGTTGCAGGTTGGCATGTATTTTTAAATTTTAGCTTGGACATAGACGCTTTTTGCCGCATGCATTCTTTTACCCCATAGTTCTTCTTTTCTTTTTCAAAGTACTAATATTGTAACAGTATTGAAACATGGGGTGTACAAAAAAGATTTTCTGTTCATTCGGAGTTTTACGCGTTATTTTTTGTACAAATGAAACTGTGCATGTCGAAGCTTTGTTTTTAATGTGTATTGTATTTATCATTATCATATGATTTTTCAGAGGATGGCATGTGAGCTTCCGACCTAAATACAGTCTGGTTTTCTTACTGTAGGTGTGGTCCTAATAGAATTATTTGAAGAGAGCTGTGCTTGATGTTAACTTTTTAAAAACAAAATGTTTAATCTTTATCATCTTTTCTTTCAGTGAAGCTGCTGATCTGCATATGGATGATTTTAACGCAAAAGCAGACCTTGTCTGGGCAGGAACTTCTGAAAGCTGTTTTCAGTTTTACAAGAAGGTACGGGGTTGCGTGCTTATGTGAGTGTGTGTTTGTGAGTATGCAGAAAACTTTTTCACTTTGATAAAAGTTTGGATGACATCATGTGAAATTGATTGGTCATGAATTGTTTACATTCACTGCAGGCATTCTGTTACAGGTTGGCATGCGTGTTTGTAATGAGCACTGTCGCCAACGCTGTTTCTTAATGTATGCATGCCTTCACCCAACTTTATTATTCACAAAATGTTCGTTTTAACATACAGCAATATTATAATTTTTGGTGTAAAGGTATTTCATTTTAAAAAACACTGAGCTATACTCAAAGAATATTATGGACAATTTCTTGTGCATGCCGTACGTGTTGTGTTTGATGTGCTCTGAATTTTCATTTATTATACAGTTGCTCAGGAAAAGGCTTGTTAGAGTTCTGACCTAAAGACAGAGGTTAGGCAAGATACAGGCTGGAATTTTCTTACTTTTAAAAGAAAAAAAGAGCTCTGCTTGATGTTTGCTATTTTAAGTGAAAGGTTTTTTTTTTCTTTTTTTTGTTTATACGTGATGTAGAATCCCCCTGACGTTTAAATAACGCCCCAAACCCCACCAGCCACATTTTTAAAACTGGCCCGTTTAAAAAAAATTTGGCCCTTTTCCTTTTTCACTGCTTTTTTTGGGAATAGGGGGTGTGTAAAAGGGCGAAATGTTTAAAGTTTTTCGAAATGCATGGGGATGTGTTTTTTTGTCATAGTACTGTTGTAAAAGTTCTTCATTTAGCAAAGCTGTAAGATTTTGGGAAAATTTTTTGCATTGTTATACATAATTTTTTTCGTAATTCACTGCTGGGTTTAAAGTGAACGTCACAGAATTTTTTTTAGTCACGCATAAAAAAGTTTTTATTCTTTTTTTCAGGGGCTTCTTTTCACGAAAAGCTCTGAAAAAGACATTTTTGGCTCGTATGCGGGTTTTAAACCCCTTTTTATACTTCCCCTGTTGTAGTGTTTTTCCTTTATTTGTACTCCACTCTTTGTAGGGGTTTTTCCCTTATGTTTTTTCCACTGTGTTGTATTTGTTTTTCCCTTTTTTGTACCCACTCTTATGTTGTGTTTTCAATTTTTATTCTTTGCTCGTTCAGGGTTTTTTTTTCATATTCTTTTTTTCTCTTGTGGGATGTTTTTTTTTTCTATTTTTTTTTTCTGCGGTAGGTTGGTTTTTTCATAGTTTTGTTTTTTCTGCTGTTTCATATTTTTGTTTTTTCTGTGTGGGTATGTTTTTTTCTTTTTTGTTTTTCTGCTGTGTAGGTTTTTTCCCCGGGGTTTGTTATTACAGCATTTGTTTACTACAGGAGGGGAAACACTGGGATGTACATCATGATTTTGTTGTTGGGAGTATATGGATAGTTTTTTTTTTACAAAAACGTGCCGTTTGGTTTTGGTTCTGCATTGTTTTTCTTTTTTTATGGGATTACTCAAGAGTGGCTTGTGAGACTTCTGATCAAAGGGGTAGAGTGGGGTTTTTCTTTAGAGGCCCCTTGCGGCCCTTTATTTTTTCAAGCACGTAGTGTCCCATTCCCTTTTGACAAAAGGGTTTTTAAATACTTTGAAAAAACTGTGTGGTTGTTTATGTCATGAATTGTTTTTGTCATTCACTGCTTGATAATTATATTTAAATTTTTCTGGCTTGCATGAAAAAATGCCCTTTGTTCTGTTGCAGGTGGCATGTGTTTTTTTATTTAGCTTTGACATAGTCTTTTACCGCATGCTTTGTTCCCCTATTTTTTTCTTCTTTTTTTTTGAAAAAAACTAATATTACAAAAATTAAAAAGGGGGTGTACAAAGATTTTCTGTTCATTCTAGTTAAACCTGTATATTTCTTTACAATGAAAATGGAATGTTTGAAGCTTGTGTTTATGTGTTTTTTTTATTTACCAGATCATAGATTATTCAGAGGGGGGCGTGTGAGACTTTACCTAAAAATACGTTGGATTTTCTTTGTAGGGGGGTTAATAAATTTTAAAAGACTGTGCTTGATTTCTTTTGAACAAAATATAAATTTTTTCTTTTTTTTTTTCATGGAGGGCTAACTGTGTAGGATGATTTTTAACCAAAAGCAGTTTTCTGGGGGAAATTCTGAAAAACTTTTCAGTTTTTCAGAAGGTGGGTGCGTGCATGCAGCTTGTTTTGCGTGCAGCAGTGGTGGGGGAAAACTTTTTTTTTAAAATTTATAAAATTTTGGATGATAGGTATGAAAGTGTCATGAATTTTTTTAATTCACCAGGGATTTTGTTTCGGTTTGCATGCGTTTTGTAAAGAGCACTGTCACCAAAACCCTTTTTTAATATATGCATGTCTTCACCCAACTTTATTATTCCATAAGTTCGTTTTACTACAGAATATTAAAATTTTTTGGTGTAAAAGATTTTTTAAATACAAAAAACGAGCTGTACTCAAAAAATTAAGGACAAATTTTTTTTGCATCTTAAGTGTTGGTTTGATGTGCTCTGATTATCATTTATTGTAAATTCTCAAGGGGGTTTTTGAGCTGACCCAAAGATACGGGGGATTTCTTACTTTCTTAAAAAAAAGGTCTGTTTATGTTGCATTTTAAGTGAAAGGAAATTTTTTTTTTTTTTTTTTTTAAACAGTAAATGATGAAAATCTGCCCTCGACTGATTAATCCCGGGGGGGCCCCAAAACCTGACCCAAAGCAACATTTTGAAAAAGGGCGGGATCCATTTTTTAACGAAGAATGGACACCTCTTTTTTTTCACGGTCTTGTGTTCGGGGGTTTAGGAGGGTGTGCGTGTGTATGTGAAAGAGCAGATTTTTAAAAAAAGGTTTTTCGGAAGAGGGACTTTGCGGATCATTTGTTTTGTATAGTACTTAGTGAAAGAAATTTTTTTCATTTTGCGAAGCTGTAAAATGTTTTTGGGTTTTGGGGCAGTTATTTGCATTAAATTTATCATGAATTTTTTTCCGAAATTCACTGCTGGTGAAAAAGTAAAAAGTCACAAAAAATTGTTTTCAAAATTTCATTTGCTTTCGGAAAAAGTGAAATAAAAAAATTGGTTTTTATTTCACGCAGAAAAAAGTGTCATCCTTCTGTTTCAGAGGGGGGGCATGCATTTTCACTTTTTGCTCTGAAAATGACATTTTCTGCTCTGATGCAGGGGTTTTTCACCCATTTTTTTTACTTTGGTCTGGGTTTTTTTTTTTCCTCTTTTTTTGTACTTCCATTTGTAAATAGGTTTTCCCTTTTTAAAATTCCACTGTGTATGTTTTTTTTCCCACGGTTTTGTTTTTTTTGTCTGTATGTGGGCTTTTTTTTCCCCAAAAGGTTTTGTTCTTCTTTTTTGTATTTATTTTCCCCCAGTTGTGTTATTTACAGCAGGGTTTTTTTCCCCGACAGGAGGGAAAACCCACGGGGATTTTACATCATGTTTTGTGTTTTTTTGGAGACATGGATTAGTTGTTCTGTGTACATGAAAAATGTGCCTTTCCTTGGGTTGTGTTAATTTCATTGTATTTTATCAAATTTTTTTTAGGATTACCAAGAGTGGCCCTTTTGAAAATTTTTGATCTAAGGGTGGAGTGTGGATTTTCTGTAGATGTAGTCCTGATGTATTTATTTTTAAAGAACTGGGGTTAGCAAATTTAAAAAAACAGGGTAATCTTTTTGTTCTTTTCCCCAGTTGAAACTGTTTATCTTCCCAGGGGGATGTTTTAATTTCAGCAGAAGGGCCCTTTTCTGGGGGCCCACTGAGCACAACAGAGGGATTTTTTTTCCCTTTTTTTTGTGGTAGGGTGTTTTCCCCTTTTGTTTGCCCTGAGAGAGTTGAAAAAGTTTAAAACTGGATGGAAGTGGGTTTGGTTTAAAGCCCAAAATTTATGGGTTTTTGTCAAACACTGTAAAATGTGGCAGGTTTTTCACTTTAAAAAGCAACTGTCCAAGCATTCGAACTCATAGATTTCTCATTTTAGGGGGAACTTGTCTTTCCCCCGTGGGATGTACAATGTTTGTGATTGCACAATTTTCTTATATTTTTTAAAATTGCTTTTGCAGCAGTTTTTCCTTTTCCTTTTTTTTTTTTTTTGGTTTTTTAAGGGAAAATTTTTGTGTTTTTATTTTTTGTAGTCCTAAACAAATAATTTTTTTAAAAGAAGAATTCAATTTTTAATATCGAAGCTATTTTTTTGAAAGCAAAAAAAAGTACATCAGTGGATAATGTGCTGCCCTTTGGGGAGCTATAGATAAATAAAAAAATTTTAATCGTGTTTGAGTATGTCATTATTGGTTTTTTCAGTTGTTTCCCTTGTATGGGGAATTTTTTCTTTCCCCCCATACTCCCGGGCTGATATTCCTGCCCAAAACTCCCCCCTTTGGCAGGGAAAGGAAAAATCCCATCTACCCAAAAAAAAAAGGGAGTGGGGGTTTTTTGTGTATTTACGTTTATCCCCGCCCTTAAAGGGAAACCATTCTTTCCCG